>VWPU01018899.1:0-71204 GCA_013398955.1 Callaeas wilsoni | reverse complement strand
GCGGGCGGGCGGCGGGGCCGGGCAGCGCCCGGGGCGCGCACACGCCCGCGGGAGGCACCGGGAGAGCGTCCCCCGTGCTGGGGCTCCCGCGCCAGAGCCGCTGGTGGCGGTGCACGGCGTGCGTCTTCCCCGGGCCGCAGTAGCGGGAAGGGCAGCGCGAAGGACCCGGCCGTTCCCGACACATGTGTGATAAAGTCCCGAGCGCGCCTGCCAGACCAACACGCCCGTGTCTGTGGTTCCACCTGAAAGGAGATTGTAGCCAGGTGGGGGTCGACCTCCCTGGTGACGAGCGACAGGACATAGACTTAAGAAGGGCCAAGGGAGGTTTACGTTGAACATGAGGAAGAATCTCTTCACAGAAAGGGTGATTAGACATTGGAATGGGCTGCCCGGGGAGGTGGTGGAGTTACGAACCCTGGAGGTGTTTAAGGAAAAGACTGGACGTGGTGCTTAGTGCCATGGTACGGTTGACATGGTGGTATTCGCTTACAGGCTGGACTTGATAATCTCAGGGGTCTTTTACAACCCAATTCATTCTATGGTTCTGAGGAAAATTCGCTTGTAACGAGGATGCAGCAGTCCCGCCGCTCTCCTCCGCTGGCAGCGCTGTGCCCGTGGCTCTGACCTCCCAGGTGCCGCGGTTGTTACCGCTGCGGCCCTCAGGACAGGGGAAAGGCATTGCCTCCTGCGGGGCGCCGGGGCCCGGCCAGTACCGCGGAGACAATGGAGCTGCCCCCGCTCGCTGCCGGAGCGCCAGGACCCGCCGGCTGCTCCTCCCCGCGGCGGAGCCGCCCCGGCCAAGCCCCGGGCGGGCGGGCAGGGAGGCGCCTCCGCTCTGCGCCTGCCCGGCACCGCCGCTCGCCCGCAGCACCCGCACCGGCACCGGAGCATCCCCGGCGCGCCTCCGCCGTCAACCACTCCTGGCACCGGGGCTGCTCCGCCGAGGGCTCGCCGTGTTTAGGGCCCCGCTGGGATCCCATTGGCGCGGCCTCTGCGAGAGACACCGCTCACCGCCAGCCATGGACGGGGACAGGGTGGAGATAGACGGCGGGATCATGGAGGGGGTGAGAGCCGGCGGGCCGCGGCTTACCGGGCCCAGGGTAGCGGTGAGGGCTGGCCGGGTGGGCGGGAAGTGCCGTAGCGCCTGACGAGCGCCGTTTCTCCGTGCAGGGAGGGCAGATCCTGCGGGTGTCCACGGCGCTGAGCTGCCTGCTGGGGCTGCCGGTGCGGGTGCGCCGGATCCGCGCCGGGCGGAGCCAGCCCGGCCTCAGGTGAGACCCTCCCCGGGAGGTGCCGGGGCGCTCAGCCGGTCACTTAGGGCGTGTGGGGCTCTCCCGGGCCGGGGCACGGCCGCACAAGGCCTCGGCTGCTCGCCTCTGAAGCATTTCTGTTTCCCTTGCTGTAAAAGAGCCTTTTTACCAGAAAATCCTGTCTGTGGCTCACAAGAAGTGAGCTGGGGCATGAACCGGTTCCTTCGCCGGTGCCCTCAGCGCGGCTCCCGCCCCGGGCCCGAGCCGGGATAGGTGAGGGCGCGGCCCGGCCGTCGCCTCGGAAATGGTTCCGAGGGTGCTAAGCGGAACATGGTTTAAAACACGGAATACAGTCATGTAATGCCTGCGCAAAACATAGCTTACCGAGCGTACAGTGTTAAGAACAGTTAGTGCATATCCTAGTGTTGCTACAGTTAGCGTATTTCCTATTTAAATTACGCTAACAAATGGAAACAAGCACAAGGCAGGTACATAGCAAATCTGTTAACTCTCTTGTAGCACTGCAACCGGTTCTGGCTCAGCCAGTATTGCCATCATTATCCCACTGCATTTCTGCCCAAGCCTTTATCACATTAGGACAAGGGACTGCTCCTGTGTATCATCTGTCTGTCTGAACCCATTCTACTGGAAAAGATACCAGAATCCTGCATATTCCAGAATGGCCTAAATGCTGCTCCTTCGGCTCCTGTGAATTCAGGAGAAGTGCTGTAGCAACCAGAGTGAATTTCTGATCCTTGTCTGATCTGAAATTTGCAATTGTAGTTTTTCTTAGTTGGTGTTTGGTGGTTCTTTTAATGTAACATGAGCATGTAGTCTACTTGCATGTATCTTTAACTTTGTGTTGTTACTCTAAGACCTCAGCATCTGTCTGGATTGGAGATGGTCCGAGATCTGTGTGATGGGAAGCTGAATGGTGGAGAAATTGGCTCAACAGAAATAACTTTCACTCCTGGGAAGATCAAAGGTGGAACCCACATAGCAGATACAAAAACAGCAGGGTATGTCTTTGTACAAAGCTTCTGATAACTTTAAAATTATCACAGTAGATTGCGGGGGGAAAAAAGAATATTTTTACTTTGGTAATGACCTGGGATATGTGCTGCCTGAGCTAGAGTATGTGACCAAAGAGCCTGTAGTATAGGCAGGATATGCGTGAAGCACGTTGAAATAAAGTACATGCAAAGTTTAAAAGTATGATTGATATAAAAGCTGAATGCTTGGTTCATGTTATGCAAAAAGCAGCTGCCCATGTCTTCAAAACTTTAGGTGTAATTTTCTCACATTAGTATGTGACGTACCAGGCCAAATGCATTAAATTAGATAAGTATCTCACATTCATGAGGTCTGAAATAATCACTCTATAATAAGGTAAATTTTGACATTTTACTTACACTCATAGTGGCACAGTATGTCATACTAGTCTTTTGGAACTGGGAACATTTCCATCCATGGTCCTTTCTATCTGTTTCTTCTATATTTTTGTGTTGGGTCCTTTGTTCTTGGAATCTGTTGCAAAACTAAGTGGGTTGAGCTATGGAGGGCTGGTATTGTTTGGAACAGTTGTTTGGAAGCATAAGCCAGAGCAGGCATAAGTTAAAGTTTTCTTTAAGTTAAGAAATATTTTTTCTGAGCTGCAGCAGAATAAATAACTACGCTGATGCCTTTTACTTAACACAGAAAAGCTTGAGTAAGCCACAATGCAGCAGAATTGCTAATTGAGCACAAGAAAAAGGAGACACACTATGGTTCACAAATATTTGGGAGTTATTTAAGAAAACAAGCCCATGTTTATCTTCAGTTCTGTGGTGATTACTGTTTTTACAATTCAAAATTATATTTGAAACCTCTATGAGGTTTTTTGTTTTGCCCAACTTCTACTTTTGCAAAACTTATTTTGGAAGCGTTTTTATCTCTGTGAAATGTGGAGAGATTCAGTGATAGAGGAATCTTGTATTTAAAAGCATTTTCTCTGTGCCCCTGCACTCTCTTGTGCTGA
The DNA here is from genome assembly GCA_013398955.1 of Callaeas wilsoni. Lineage (NCBI taxonomy): Eukaryota > Metazoa > Chordata > Aves > Passeriformes > Callaeidae > Callaeas > Callaeas wilsoni. Next base: position 67,937 of record VWPU01018899.1, on the reverse strand, counting down.
CCAGCTTCTAAGCAATTTTGTAGCTTTCGGAATTATTTTGTTATTGAATAAGTATTAAAATGTTACTGCTGCCTAAGCCTTTTCTGCTCCCTAAACCCACAGTTTTCTTGGTCCCATCAGTATAGTAAGATACATGATTTTTATTTCAAACAGAACTGTTAAAGATGCAATTATTGTGAAATGAAAGCTTTCATATTTAGGCCTTCTAAGGACATGAAGTTTTAAATTAGTATCTTTTAAGACGAATAAGTTTATAGATAATTTTAAAAATAAAATACAAAAGTAAATACTCCGGAAAGTAATTTGCTTTTGATATATAACGATTCTGTGGAATTCTATGGATTATAAGTGTATGACATTTGAGTATCTTATAATTGCTTTTAGGAGTGTGTGTCTGCTGATGCAGGTAGCAATGCCCTGTGTGCTGTTTGCTGCTTCCCCATCAGAGCTTCATTTAAAAGGTGGGACTAATGCGGAGATGGCTCCTCAGATAGACTACACAGTCATGGTAGGGAGAAATTCCTTTGGCTTGGTGCATCTTCCATGAATATGTGTGCAATGTAACTGCTCTTCCTCTGTTGCTCTTACTGCAAGTCTGTTTGTGATTATGGAATTAGGCATGGGAATATAACACTATTAGTGTACTGGATGTAGAGAGCAACCAATGTTTCATGGAACTTCCTGAAACAGCAAATAGTCTCTTTGGTTTTAATTACTACAGAAAATTTCACTTAAAATGTGAAATTTTAATGTGAATTAAATGTGAAAATATTCTTTATTATAGAACTGCTGTGAATTACTCTTCTTTTTTCCATAAGAAAATCCTTTTACACAAAGTGACATTGAGAATGAAGTATGGAGGAATGTCAAATAAGCTATATGGATGAGACTGGCTATCTTTTTTTTTTAATAATATAATTGAAATTTTTGTGCTGAGCTTTTTTTTTTCTTTTAAGATTGCATAAAATAGTGGGAAATTATCAATGCAAAATACATTTACTCGGTGTTTTTATATGTGTTTATTTTTCAGGTTTTCAAGCCAATAGTCGAAAAGTTCAATATCACATTTAACTGTGACATAAAAAGGAGGTGAGTTGTGAAGCCGTGCAGCAGAGCCGGGCCTTGCTGAACCCATGTGTGAGCAGAGGCACACACAAGGGGCTCTCAATCAAACTGAGGGGTGAATTTATAAAACATGAACTAATCTGCATTAGCTGCCCCTGTGTGTACTGTCACCATATGATGAATGGGATACGATTCTCTCCTGTCTTTTTTTTCCTTGCTGAGTCTACAGCTGCTGTGTAATGTTTCCTGTTGGCTCCCCTGAGGGGAGCACATGCTGAACAGGCAGTGCATTACTGAGCTTTGTCCAGTTAGGTGGTGCCAGTTAGGTTGGTGTTAGGAAGTTAATAAGGTGTGCATTACAAAGGATTACTGTTAGAGAACCTAATTCCATTATAAGGGTTTCTAAGGCACACATCAAGAAAATTTGTATGTACAGTAACAGAGAACATAAAAATGTATAGTGAAATATATGAAGAGCCTTCTGGCCCTTTTCTTGGTTTCCTTGAGATCATTGCATTTAATTATATACAATTACTGTTTCTAAATAGGGGCTACTATCCTCAAGGAGGTGGTGAAGTTGTAGTCCAGATGTCTCCAGTCAAAGAGCTGAGTCCAATAAACTTAACAGAACGTGGCACAGTGACAAAGATTTATGGAAGGGCATTTGTTGCTGGAGCACTGCCTATCAAAGTAAGTGCTGACAATGGCTCTGATAGTATCCAACTTCATATAGCTATATAAAATTGCATGCAATCTGCTTAACATTCCTCGAAGCTCCTGTCTTTTGCAGTCTTATACAAGCTAAGCAACCTTATTAAATGATTTCAGTTACTCAGGCTGTAGAATGTTATATTGGACATACCTAAAATTCATTTATTGCACAGCAGTGTAAAGCTAAAACAGGAAATGAGAACAGTATCCTCATTATCCATAGGACTATTCAAAAGTCTTTAGCATATATTGAGAGGTATCTTATATCTAATGTATATATTGTTCACGTTCATGTGGATTATTTTAAATCTGAAATTAGGGCCCTTGTTCATAGATTTATGGGCACTGTAATAGGTAGAGGCCAGACTACAAAAAGGTTTTCAACCATTGCTAAGGGTATTAGAGCAAGTTAAGGGTAGGTGTAGCCAAAAATAAAAATGAGAGAAATTTGCTCCTTTATATCTCCTTCTTTCTATTCTTCCTGTCCTAAGTGGTGGGATCTCCTTACAGTTCCTTCTCATATACTAGCTAGGAATTAGTAGAGGAAGGAAGAGGAGAAACTAAGTGACCTTTTGAAGAGCTGTGGACTGCTGGTTTTGGTCTTAAAATCTCCAAACCTATGAATATAGCTATGATTAGATCACAGGAATGGGATAAGCTTCATATGTCCCCACTTGCTTGTGATTTAAAATTGTTATTTAAATATTCTCTCTTACAGAGTGTATTCTGTACATAATAATTATGGGGTGGGGTTTTTGCATTTGGTTCTGGGATGGGTTATTTTTAGAATCTAATGTTTTGAAAGAAGACTAAAATCAAATCTTTTCCCCTATGAATGAAGAAAAGTTCTTGAGTTTCTATTGATACTGAAGTTCTAAATACATTTCTATAACTGTCATTTGTACAGCATTTAATGTTGCCTTAATTTGGTAGAAAAAATGTCAGAAAAAATTATGTTCAGTTCTTGCTTGTAGGGGTTTTATAACAATCCTTTTTTTCCTAGTTAATAAAGTAGCCCCTTTATTCGGAGATTAACTGTAATAATCAGATTTATGAAGAAAAAATATTGCTATAGTTACATAACTTGATTGCTGGCTTTATGTCTTGTCTTGTTAGCTGGCAAAAGACATGTCATCAGCAGCAGTGAGATGCATCAGAAGAGAAATCAGAGATCTTTACATTAACATTCAGCCTGTCAGAGAACCTGATGATCAAGCTGTTGGGACTGGAAGTGGAATCATGTAAGATGAGTCCAAGCTTTCTGTTGTCACCCCTGATCTTGTTGGTTGATTAGCTAGATCTTGATTACATATCTGATAAATAAACTGGAATATGAGTGATTTTGTTCTTAATTTTAATTATTTTTGTTTTTCTGCTTAGCATTGTTGCAGAGACCTCAACAGGTTGTTTGTTAGCTGGGTCATCACTTGGCAAAAGAGGTAAGAATTCCATGAATTCTTTGAGACTTAACTGAATATACCAATAACAGATAGGAATCTGATGTATCATCTGTTTAAAGGTCTGATGCTTTGAGTGTTGCATTTTTAAAAGTATGTTGTTTAGTAATACAGGACAGAAGAAATTAGCAGATTTAAAACATAGTAAATGGAAATCTATAAAAATTACAAAACTGTTAACTTTACCTTTTATCAGAATGGAATGTTAAGGATCACTGGGAAATCACTGGAAATATTTCTGAACTTTAAGAACATAGCCTTTGTGTTTTACATGTGAAGTTTTTGCTCAAGAGTGAATTTAGATCAAAATTAATAGAAGGGATCTCGATTTTAAATTATTTGAGTCAAATGTTTTTCTGACTAAATGAGGCTACTTTGTTTCCACTGCTTAGGAAGTATAAACAATATAGGAGCACAAGATGGGAAGAGTTTTTTTAAGCAAGACATTTGAGGCAGCAGCATGAAAATAAGGTTTAAAAAGTTGATAATTTCTTGGTTATTTTTTTCTTTTGTATTTTTAAAACTTTAAATAGTAATTTTCAGCTTTCTAATTTCTCTGTTAGGAAAGAATTCTGACAAGGTCGGCATTGAAGCAGCTGAGATGCTGCTTCAGAATCTTAAACATGGTGGAACTGTGGATGATTCTCTGCAAGACCAAGTAAGGTTCCTGTATGTGTTTACGTGAAATAGCAATAACATGGATGCATTACTTGTAAACAATATAGATCTGAACAGGGAAGGAACAAGATGTTAGTTAGAAGTCTCAGAGATGTGTAGTCACAACATCACTAGGATTAGCAAGTTATACACAGTTCTTAGGAACCACAAATGCTCTTGGTTTTGTACCAACACCCTCAAATTTCCCTTTCTCTAACTCTCAGTAAGCATGGAAGAAAGAGGCAGGTATTTGCTTCTGTCTGGCATTCCACGTAGTGCAGTGATAACAGCTCCCTCCTTACATATATAGAATGATACTAAGGGAAGGTGGTAGAGAATATCTAGGACATGCTTCTGATTGTCTTGTTCACCTAATTTCATTTGAGAACGAAGGCCCTCCACTGCCTTATCTTAGCTGATAAGAATCTTGGTCTGGTTTAGCTAGGATGATGTTACCTCTTAGCTGTGAACACCTGGGCACACATTAATATTAGGTAGTATAATAAGTATTTCAGTCTTGGACTCATCCTACTTTTTTCAAAGCATGCAAGTACAATTGGTGGGAACAAGCCAGAGCCAGAGTCGCTGTGGATGAAAACTGCACAGAGTTATATCACCTTACAGTATTCTTTTCATGGTGATGTTTGTAAGTCAAATCAAAGGCTTTTAGGTGTCTGTCTGGTGAATATGTGATCAGGAGGTGTTAGAATTAAAGTATCTCTTCCTGAGTTTCTCTCTATGTAGGTAATCTACTAATCTGGAGTCTGACATGACTTTGGGGAATTTTGGGGCAATATGGTGGGAGAGAGCAAAGTTAAATGCAGTAACAGGAATTCAGGGCCAGGAATCCAGTAAAAGAAATTTAGGGGCAAACTCTGGTGTGGAGAAGTAGGCCTTCTGTAATAGGCATTACAGTAATAATCTCCAAACTTCTGGAGCCTTGAAACTTGGCTTCATGAGCTTTTATGAAATTTGGAAGACCAAATTTTTATATCTACAGACATTTTGCATGTTTTGTTTGGGATTTTTTTAATCAATAAATTCCTAGAATCTGAAGAATGACTTAATAATTACTTTTCCCTCCTTTTCAGCTGATCATTTTTATGGCTCTAGCAAAGGGAGTGTCTAGAGTGAAAAGTGGACCAATTACACTTCATACTCAAACAGCTATACACTTTGCAGAGCAGCTAACAAAGGTGAGTTTAAAGTTCAGGAAGTTTTACCTGTCAGTTGTCTTCCAGTAACTTGGCAGTGTACAGTTCATCAGGCAGTGTGAGCTGAACTTGATCATGGAGGACAAGCATTGATAAAACAATTGCTTTAATATTTACATAGGGCTTTTCCTGTAGAAAGTGAGTATAATCTAGAGTTAAAGGCTTTAGAATGGTTAGATCCTTTTACCACCTTTATTTAAATGGTTTTTTTAATTAAATCTGTCAAAGCTGTAGTATACATAAACACGTGGCAATATGTTTATTGGACATCAGATATTGAATATATCAGTTAATATATTATATATATATATACAGTTAAACTGCTGTATATAATAACTTAATTAGTGATATATTTCTAATCCTCTTTTAGGCCAAATTTACTGTGACAAAATCAGAAGAGGAAGACCCCAGTAATGATACCTACATCATTGAGTGCCAAGGAATGGGGATGATAAATCCAAACTTATAGGGTTAAAAAACCAAAAAGCAGCAAGCTGCCAAAAGCAACACTCAACATACCTCAGTGATGTACTGCACTACGCTTCAATGGATGTATAATCTGCCTGCAGAGGAGGAGCCTTCTGTCACAGAGTGATTTAACTTGAAGGTTGATGTCGAGCTTTTCCTTGGTATGGTGAGAATCTGTCATGTGAAAAATGAAAACTACTTTTTTTTTTACTATTAGCAAAATGAGTAGCAACAGGACAGCAAATAGAATATATTGTATGTATACAAGAGCTTCAGTTAGAAGCTTTGAACTTTACCTAAGTAGAAAATAACTATTCTAGTTCAGTATTTCTTTCCCTTTTAAAAAATGTAAGTTTTACTCTCTGGAAACCTTTATGTTATTATGTACATGGAATGAAATGCACCATCAGATCTGTATTGCTGTTCTTCCTTAGCCATTTGCTAAATAATAAAGCAGTATCACCCTATAAAAGGCTGGTATTTTTATGTGCTCTTATCTCAGCAGGTTATGCTTGGGAAAGCTGGATACGAAATAACTTTTCAGCAGCATAGTTTCTTTTTCTCCCTACAGAAAGAAGACCCAATGCATAAGATAATCTTTTAAATCTTCTTTTTTCATCTATTTTAAAAAGCCTTCTCAGGCAAGCTAAATCAATGTGCCACATTACAGCCCAGATACCAAGTATTACCTTCATGATAGGATTTTATCTTCTAGCTGCAGTTGTCCTTGTCACTTAGCACAGTAACTGAGGCTACATATTTGCTGAGGTGGTGGTTTGTTCTTTATGAAAGGAGTACTTAATTTCAGATGAGATTAGGGGGCTGTTGAACACACATACAGACACAGTATCTATGTGTATGGACATGGAGCACTGTAAATACACACAGTTTGTATAGGCATATAAAATACAGATGTGTTATCTCCCATCTGGGGATTAAGTAAAGAAGACCTTCTACCAGGCTGGTGTTGATCATGCTACAAAAATTTTTTCTGAAGTGGAAAGAAGGTGAAAGGAGAAATAGGGCACAATTTGTTTGGCGTATGAAGACCTGAATCACAGAGTTGGAATCACTTAACCAAAACTGTATAAATGCACTCTGGAAGCTTGAATTGATTTCCAAGTTTCCCAGCCCATCCTGCAACCATTGCTATAAGATCTTTTTTCCTCACTGCTAAAGATGTAACTTGAGGTATTGTTTGCTGTACTAATTAAGGTAATTGCATTACCATGCATTTCTAATACCAAGGAAAACCTTTTCTAATATCCAGAAAAGTTCACCAACTATCTACTTAACAGTATCTTTCTTCTTAGGGTTTTTCACTTAGTGCAAAAGAATGCTATTAATTTCCAGCTAATTATTTTTCTCTAGTACTGGGAATAGTCTGAAGGGGGCAATAGACACCCACTGAAATGTTTTTGGGACACAGACACTCAACATCCTTTGAAGAGCACCTCTCTGAGTTACTAGGCTGCGCTGCTAATGATTTTCAGTGTTTCCTTTTTGAAGAATTCTGAATATATTTTTTTTGAAAAAACCTTGAAAGTAAATCCCAAAGAAGTTGCTGTCTGTGCTTAAGGAATCAAGCTCCTATTAAACACATTTGAATTTATCTTTACCTGTTTTCAGTATTTCAAAAATTACTTGACTTGGTTTTTAAATGTCCAGATTTTGTTACCAATGAAAGTTTTTAAAAAAGTTTAAAAAAAACCCCACTAAATAAAACAAAATTCAGTTGAACAAAAAAATCTCATTGAAAAACTGAAGTGCAATTTTTGTCTTCCATAGAAAAGCATGTAAATGCTTAGCCAACACATTTAACGAAGATTAACAAAGCCAGGTTAGCAGAAATAAACCTCCTCTTGGTAAATGTACAGTAAAGAGCAGCTCAGCAGCCCTGACCCTTCTTGCTGCACCTCCCTGAGCTCCTGTCTTGGGGTGATTCTATGACCATACTGCATTCCCCATCGCCTGCTTGATCTCTAGTGTACCTTTAAATTGAAAAGGGGGGAGAGAGAAGCCGAGAGAACTCTTCAAAGCGGCCAGCTTGACCTTGCAACTAGAATGTTTGCATTCTTTTCTCTCCTGATCTGACAACTTTTGTTGTTTGGAGGAGTTTTGCTCTCTAGCTTCTTCGGCTTTCAGCGGAGAAGGGACTGTGATCTGCCTCAGTGGCTTCTGTTCCTTTTTGGACTGTTTTTGGCTTGCTTTTCATCCAAGACCGGCTGTCATCTCCGGACCTGCTCGGCGGGACCCTCCAAGGGGGATCGTCGGACCCTGCCTGGCCTGGCCCAGCGTAGGACTGCAGGTTTTACCTACAGAAAGAACTCTAAAATCCATAGTCCTCTTTTAGCGGCCAGGGGAGGGAGTTTCAATATCCTTTTTTTTTTTTTTTTAGCGGGGGACTCTGTTTGTTAAATAAATAGTTTTTTTCGCTTTCACTCGAGAAATTATTTTCCCGAACCCGTGGGGGAGGGGCTGCCGGGGCCTGCTTGCCTGGCAGGCAGGCGAGAGAGAGAGAGAGACGCCCCTTTCGGGTTGTGTCCTCCCGGATTTGTGTCCAAACCGGCACAGCTCCACAGGCCTGTTACAAAGAGCAGCTGTCATTAATAACGGGCAGTCCTTGGTGGTTTCCTGGCAGGCCCGGTGGAGCATCCAGCCCTCGCTCCCTGGGAGCTGCCCCTTCCTTGCTTGCCTTGCCCGTGTGAGGGCTGTCCCCTAATGCCATCCCTGCTGTGCTTCCTGGATTGGAGGAACTGGAGCCGATTTGACAAGGACTTACATGCAACCTTTTTCTCCTTGGGATTAGAAAATCGCTAGATGGGAGTCATCCACAACAGGTTTCACTCCTCAATGGGATCAAATTCCCCAAATAATTGTTACCCCCTGCTACACACATGGATACCTCCACACAGAGAATTTTGTTACCCGGGTTCACTTCACATCCTGTCACCTCATAGTAATCTCTTACCAGGAAATGTTTTTTGTAATTCCTCTTCTTTTCCTATATATAATAATTACTCTTCTTTACATATATACTTGAACAAATTTAACTGAGGTGATAAAAACTATAAAATTAATTTGGGACTACTGGGATCATTCATATTCTACCAGGTTCCTACCTTCCCTTTTCGATGGGGTTCTGCACTTAAATCCTCCAGGTTTACATTTACTTTCAATTCAATTGATTTTAAATCTACAAGTCAAAACACAAGCTGCAGACCTTGTTACATCACACTCCTACATTGCACATGCTGTATGTACTTAAGCTTAAATTTTACAGCATAATTCTTAATGCAGTGTGTGCAAATTAGTTGTTGGTAGTTAGTGGTGTAACTTTTCTCTTTTTTTAAACATCCTGTCCTTTTTGAATATTAACTGATATTTACATGGCATTACTTGAATCTTTTTAACTTTCATTTTTATCCATTTACAATCACATAATTTTTAACTATAAGGTTGGATTAAGTCACTTGTGAGAATGTATTAACCTTTTGTTCAGGAAGAGATGAGACATTGCTTGCACCTGCTCCACAAATATGCACAGGGTTTTCTTATGTTAATCAGGCACATTTGAATCTTATATAAAAACTTCAGTGTGGGTGTACAGATACAACTACGATGCTTACATTTAGTACTGCTCAAACAAGTAGTGGCAGTGACTCAGAAGTTCTATGTACCAAGGAAATGGGATAAATCCTCTCCAGCTGTGTGTCTCTAGTGTACTTGCATGAGAGAGAATTGTGTTTGGATGAATGCAATGATCAGAGGCGCTGCACTCAGGTATGTGGGGACTGGAGTTGCAAGACAAATAATAAGGGTATCATATGCAGCCAGTTGCAAAAAGTTCTCCAGGAAATACTGTGCTCTGGTTCTGACTGAACTCTGTTACTCTCAAAAAGGATATTTTTGAACCTTTTCTCCTTTCATGCCCTTAGATCGACTGGGGACTGTTCCTCTTCTGAGCCCAGGTGTCTTATTCTGGTCACTGAAATGTTAGTGACACATTTACTATTTTCTAGCCCATGTTGGGAACACTGCATCCAGCTTTGAGCCCCTCCATCCAAGGAGGACACCAGTGGTGAAGTTGGTCTGGGGCTGGAGCTCCGTGAGGAGAGGCTGAGAGAAGGGGACTGGCTCAGCCTGGGGAGGGAAGGGGCTGGGACACCTACCAGCAAATGGCCACAGAGGTGATGGAGGAGATGGAGCCAGGCCCATGCTGTGTGGCAGAGGGTGAGAACCAGAAATGAGAGATGCTCAGGCTGGCCAGAGCCCTCACTGACCCAGCTTGAGCTCATGGCTCACCCTGCATTGTGCACCTCTTTTGTCCAGAGCCCACGTGTGATCCCTTCCCACCTTATCCTACGATCCTGAAATCCCTGTCTGGCAACTAATGATCATCCAAACATAGCGTGGAGGAATTCTCTAAAATATTCCAGCACAGGTTACCTAAAACTGACAATGATGAAATCAATCACAGGTTAAATAAAACACTACACTAAACAAAGGTGCATATAGGAAAAAATTGCCAACACAAATTCTTTAGAATGGGAACAATGAAAAAATTTGTTATAGAATTAGACCTACATCTTGAATTCAAAAAAAGTGACTGCAAACACAGACCTCAAATCTGTTGGTGATTGGAGAGAATAGGAAGTAATATCAATATCTAACAATCAATTAAATAGGTCAGCTGAAAAGTGCTTCCCTAATACTTGACTGCAGAAAGGTCAGTAAAGACAGGTAAAACAAGTGAGAACACAGTGCTGTGTAAACATGGGCAGAACCAGAATCTTTCTTTTAATCCCAGATTTTCTATTGCCTTGAAGACCAAAGTTCAAGGCTTAGGAACCCTACTGATAAGTGCACTTAAAAGCTAAAAGCTCCTGTGGAGTGTGCATATGGAAAAGGTCCCACTATGAGTTGTATGACTTTGAGTGTTCATCCCACCCAACTGCCTCTCCTCTGCCCAGGAGGCTTTCTGTGCATGCTTTCTAAATCCAAAGTATTTGGGATCCCATAATAATAGGACATCTGCTAGAACAAGGAACTCTTATTTGAAAATCACACTTTCAAATAATAACTGAATCTTTTTCTTCGCATAAAACATTTTTAGGATTAAATTTTAGACATCTTCTGTCACACCATACAAGTTTTCAAAAATCCATAAAAAGAACAAATATTAGCTCAGAAAACATTTAATGTTTTTTTTTTCCTCCTTCCAGAGATATTTTTCTAGCTGCTTAAGATTATGATAATGATAACAGATAAATGATTCCTGTATAAAAAGACAATTTGTAAAGGGGTTTAATGATTTTTTTTTCACATGGAAATCTCTCTATAAACAGAATTTTGCATGCACTGCACTCTACTATTTTATACAACGTCAGCTGACATAAAGTTTATACAACTCTTGTAACCCAGAAATGCTCTAGTAGATCATATATTTTCTCAACTATTAGTGTTTGTGGCATCAGAACAAAGTCAGACTTCTATTACTTCTTTCTTATATTGGTATTGCATTCCATTAAAAAAAGTGATAAATAAAGCATTCACTTCTTAACAGAATAGGGTTTTACACAAAATGTCTGTGCAGGCTAAGACAAATTCCAATATAGTGTGTTTTAGAAACAGCAGTCAAGGCTTCATTATAACATAATAGCAAACATTTGCTTTCGATATGATGAAACCATGACTATGGGAAAATACATTTGTTTAACTGAAGATGGAATTTGGGCTATAGACATGAATTAAAATGATTATTAGATTATATCGTTTGGCAAAGAAAGGAGGGGAGACTAAGCAGTGATTCTCAACATAATTTCTATCACTTTTATTCTACTGTCATCTCCCCCAAATTCTCCACAGACAGCTATGATTTTGAATTCTACTTTGCTGTAATGGCTTGCTAAGAAATAGTTTACAGCAAATGTTTTATGTTCACTCAGTACACCTTTTAGCCATGAAAATTTACCAATTATATTGCTTTTTACAAAAGTTAGTCCTTTCTTCCCCTGCTCCGTTCCTCATGATTCCTTGGATTATTTTTTTTTCCCTGATCAAGGATAGGTTGAAAGTTAGGGCCTCTATCAGGACCTATCTATTCTAAGCTGCAAGCATAAAGAAAGAGTCTCAATTCACAGCAATTAAATTCACAGAATATCCAAGTAAGTCAAAGTTGTTGCTCTGAAGCAGCACTGGAAAGCACTGGCCCTGACTGAACAGGGAATATCAACATGTGCTGACAAACCTTAGATAGCTACAGTGGACTCGTCATCAGAAATGAGGATAAGCACATGGCCCCCTTATGTTTAAGTGATTTGGTTCTGCTGTATATATATCTCTTATCAGAACAGGATTGCTAGCATTCTCTGCTCTGTGGGAGAGTTCATTTTCATAATCAAATTATCAGATGTAAAACTATAAAGAAAGACTCTGGGAGCTAAGTTGAACTGTATGAACTCACAATAGGACTTAAAAATTAATTACATTTTATAAAGACCAGCAACTCTTGGGCCTTCTATCTATTCAAACCTTTCATCTTTTTATTATTCCCCACATCATAGCTCTGGGCTTTGAACTTCAGCTCCTCAGTTTTACCGGTGATCTTGCTACACACTGTTGAGTTCTCAGCTGAAATATTCTTAATATTACCACTACTGGGGTTTTTTTCCTCTTTCCATTCCAAAATGGAGAAATCGCCGTTTTCAAAAGCATTTGAAAATAACTCTTAGTTCTGTGTTTTTTCTTTATCTCTTTTTCAGTTCTGAAATGGAATTATTTCAAAACATAACTACAAAAAAATCTGTCTAAGCTGCTGATGTTGCTGAAGGGACAGGAAAAGACTTATGCAGCCATTTGATGGAAACATTCAAATGCGCTGATTTATTTCACCTTATTAATTACAACTGGAACAAAATTTTCAAACTTGATGGACTGCTGGAGAAAAACAGTTAGCTGGTTTAGAAGTTTATATCTTTCAATAGGACAGGGCCTGCTGCCAGGTAAAGCTGAGACTATTTACATACCTGTATGAAGTCTTGTTTCCAGAAGTGGCTCCTTGTATTCTCACTGAAGTTTACAATTTTTGCAGTGTGCTCAGCTCCTCTGAAATTGAGGACATATTTAAGTTTTCTTGTCATCTTTTTTTTAAAAATCAGTTGTAAAACCTGCACAGCTGAAGACAGATTTGATTGGCAACAATGAAATAGACTATTTAGAATGGGTTAAGATAGTACAAAAGCCATATACTAAACAAAAATACTTTATATATCAACCCTTTGTGCTTGCAGTAAGAATTAAGGTAACAGAATCAATGATAGTCACCTTCACAGAGGAAAAGGTCAACGTGATGTTGAACTAACTTCCTTTTAACATACTTTGGTGAGTCAGCACAAAAAGTTTTTAAACTGTTCTTTTAGATAGATTTGTTTGCTTCCGTCTTATAGGATGGTGACCTCCAGGACAAGATTTATGTCCTCTGACTGCAAGCCAGATTCCTGTATCCTGTTTATTATTTAATAAGTGCTCTGTAAAATAAGCACAATTCAAATGCTTTGCCATTCAGTCAAGAGTCCAGCCCAAGCCCACACTTAGACAGTATTTAGGTGTTTTATCTAATGATTATTTAATAATCCTGAAAGAGAACCAATGAAACTTTCTTCTGTATGAACACCTCAGCATCCAGGCTATCATGCAGGAAAAAAGGAGAGGCTCTGTCCCACAGCAAATTGGAAAGCTACTGGTTGCTGCAATTTGGAGGGAAAGGTAGTTAAATCCATTCTGGCAGACGAAGAAGTTAACACCTGGATCTTTTACTTCCTGGGAGATGCTTTAATGCACATATTGTGAAAAGAAGGAAACCCTGCTAGCTCTTGTTCTGACTGTTAAATGACTGCTGTGGCTTTCTGACCAAAAGGATGTTGGTCCCCACAATACAAGATCACAAATGGAAGGAATGACATTCCTGCAGGACGAACTGAGTACCCACACACCACTTAGGCTCAGTAGCAACCCCCGAGGATTCGGATGGTTCCCTGCTCCACTCCTCATGGGCAGCACACTGAGCCTGGGAGCACAAACTGAGGCTCCCACTGTCCAGGAATTCGAGTCTCAGAGCCAGCCACCACAGTCTAACCATTTTTACTTAAAGCTTCTTCTACCACATGTGAGTCCATGAAATTCAAGTTTCCAGTAAATCATAAGCAGGCTGTTCCCAAGATCCACTACTCCCCTGGATGTCTACTATGGGTAAGAGAAATAAGGACAAAATTCAGCAGAAGAAAGTAAGAAAACCTCAGCAAAAAGTGCACAATTTTCCATAGGATCTAATGACATATTACAAAATTTCTGACACTTAGCAGGTTTAATTTACCCTATTTATTTAAGCTTCTCTTTCTTTCCTTCTTTCGATGGTTGTAGCATGTGAGTTTGTGAAGAAGTGAGCAATGCCCATTTCCTGCACTGCAGACTATCAGTGTCTCCATCTTGCAGACTCAGTTGCAGTTGAGCCAAGTACTTATGACAAATAGAATCAATTTTTTTTTAAAAAAATTGTCTTTTTTGCTTCATGTTTTTTTAAATTTCCTTTTCTGCTTCTATTTTTATCTTCTATGTTCTGCTTTCAAGTTCATGTCTTTCCTGCTTTATGTGCGTTTCTCACCTTCTCTCCAGCTTTACATTTCCCTCACTTCCCTTTTCCCCCTTCACGTTCACATCTACTTAGAGAAGCATTACAATATCGAAGTATTGTTAAACTACAGAATTAGAAGTACAGTCTGGCTCCAGCTAACCTTGGTCCTTGTAAAACCACTTTACTTCCTGAAAACCACAACTGGAGATGCAGAAAGCATTCAAGGACATCTCTGCAAGCCCCTCCTACAGTGTAAATGAGCAGAGGCTCAGCTCCCGTGAATGCAGCACCAGCCTCTGCCTGCAGAGACAGCTGCAGAAATGGTGGTTCGTGACATCTTATGAAATAGAAGGAATACTGGAATATGGGATTCACGTTTTTTCTGCATAAATAGAGGAGAGACACATCCTCCTACAGAGCTGGGTTGGGGTTTTTTCATCAATTTGTTATTTAAACCACATGAAACTGAGGCAAATTAAGTTTGTGCATATAATGCTGTAGCTGAGCCTATGTTTATGGTCAAATTCCTGGAGCCAGCTGCACCCACAGAGCCTGGAGGGATAGACTTTCATGGGAACCTGGCTGTGCCCATGTCTGAGTCACTCCTCCTGGCAAGTTCTTGGCTCACCCAGCTCAGACAAAGTGAGATTTAATGTGTAGGCAGTATGAATTATCTGGGAGTTCTGGCTCAAGGAAGCTAAAAAGTAAAGTCAGTCAAATACCATTCTAGGAAAAATGGATCCCCACTGTATACTTGCAGATTTGTGAGGGCTTGCAATTACCTTTCAGTCCTTAGCAAAAGAAGTTGTTGGCCCATAGACAGCAGACATCTTTGAAAGAAAGGTGTTTTTCTTTTAGTACTCCTTGTTTAGGTGGCAGAATATTCTTCAGAGCAGCTAAACTGCTGGGAAGCTGGGACGGAAATTTCACAAAATTACTTGCATGAGATTCCTGAGGTTTCCCAGCTTCATCCAGGAAAAGAACAAGACTGATTTTTCTCACATAAATGCAAGATTGACCTTCAGTTAAACTAAAATATGCAATATCCACAAAAAGCCCAGAAATAAGAGATTAAAGAAAATGTGTTCAAATTTTAGAATAGTCTCTCTCCTAGCAATTTACTTCTACATATGCTTTATCCACCCTGCACTAAAATTACCACGATATGAGGAAGAGCACTCTTCTGCCTCAGCAGAAATAGTAAACAGAGCAAAACCTACTCTGGCACAGCTTTACAACTGCATGCAGACAGAGACATTATTTCTCCCTTTAATCTTAGAAACAAACAGTAGTAGTGTTGGTGGTGGTGACAAACACCCAAATTTAGGCCAGGGGATTAAATAGCTGCAAGGATGGCTGGCAGATCACACTGCAGCTATGCTCCTCTGAAAAGGCACTGCTGTTGGTTGACATGAATTTTGATGTTACACAGATATGTGTGTAAAGCAGCTGACTCTAGAGTATAATGAAAAATTATTTCCTAAGCAATTTCTTTATGAGAAGAGAGTAGGAAGAAAAACAGCAACTATTTGCAAATTTATGTTCTCGACTCAAGGATTTTGACAGAAAGTTTTGGGGGTTTGGGCATTTTTTGTTGTTGAGCAAGTGAGTGGTAATACAAGACAACAGGAAGAAAATATGTTCTTAACCAACTTGCTGTTTCAAAACAATGCTGGGAAGATGCTGACATACCAATATATGTCAAGGGTACAGCAAAACTGCTGAAAGCAGCTCAGAGCACACATTCATCTACAGCACTCTGTCTGCTCCCTTAGCAAAAGGTGCTGGTTCCAGACTGCAGGCTTTCTCCAGGAGCAGTGGACACCGAGCCACCATGATGCAGCTCACAGCCCTGGGTTTGTGCCGGTGTCCTGTCGTTTCGCCCAGCTGGACTCTTGGCTAATGCAGTTGCTGAGGTGGAAGCCACTGAAGAGCTGTTACACCAGTAACACAGGGAAGCACTGGAGTTCATGGGATGTGAGTGAAAAGGTCATAAGGCTCTAATCCAGAGTGGATGTACAAGTGAGAATTTTCAAACAGAAAAGGAGCAGAAGAGTTGTTTTCTGGAACTAATACTGAACAAGAAGTGAAAACTTCTCTTTTATTCAATGCTTATTCATTAAAATCAGAATATTCTCCCCTTGCCCTGTGCCAAAGCTTCTTAGAACTTTTCATGGTAAACAAATCTGTATTTTCATAGGCTTTTGATGATATTGGTGATTTATGGATGGCTGATCCTAAGTGCCATTTGCAATAAGCTGGAAAGGGATACGGCTGCAAAGCACTGCAGGGCAGTGGTAGGAGAGGTATAGTCCATCATCACATCTTCCTTTGTAGGGGCTGAATTCTGTATCCTGTGTGATCTCTGATGGTCTCATTTATCTTTACCGTACAGGTCTTCGCACTTAAAATAATGTTAAGGCAACCTTTAACTCTTTCTGGGAATACAGATTTACTTGCATATGCTTTTCAATCAGGGATACTCTAAAGGAAGTCTTAAATGTGATTATCAAATACACTGAAACTGTTCTGGGAAATGGAAAATATTTTTCAGTCAACTTAGTTGGAAAATCCAGGTCAGGCTTTATAAATATCAAAGACTTCCAGAGAGCAGCCAACTGCTTTCCATTTCCTACAGGAAATTTTTGCTGTGTGACATTTTGAACAATGACCATTTAGATGAAGTTATTAATAAGTAGACAATTAAAATTCATTGTTTTTGAAGTGCAGTAAAAGTCTCTGCTGAGTATACATCTACAGTTAAAAAAAGGTCAGCTAGCAGGAGTAACTGCTCACAGACACTTTCAACTGATGCAAGAGTGGGAGAGATGGTTCTGTCTACATCCTGATGATCACCACCTCTGCCTTGGTTGCACTAGCCTAAATAAGTGCAAGATCCTATAGCAATTTCAAGTCAGGACCTGATCCAGACAAAAATTAACCCAGAAGAAAAGAAAAAAGGGAAGGGTGGATGAGAAATTCGTTTTCTGTAAGGAGCAGACCCTCTTTTTGGCTTACTATGGGTGATTGGGATTGGAAACTAATGGGTATCAGCCAGACCATGTCACCTTAGACAGCAATATCCCAAAAATATAAGAATGCAAGGAATGAGATGCAGAATAATCCAAGAAACATTTATAGTTCCTTCAAGGTAAGTAAATGGTGGAACTTCATTTGGAACAGAAAGTATCACACTGATAACTGCTTATGAAAGGTGACACTGTACTGGAAGTTTTAGAGACGGTGACACAGATTATTCAAACAAGAGGACAAAAAGGAGAAGTATTTTAAACCAATCAAAGGAAATACTCTTCGTAAAGTGTCTTATTAAACTGTGCAACTCTTTTCCACAGGAAGTAATTGGGACAGCACTTCAAAAGGGGCCACAAAATGACTGGACTTTTAGACTTATGACTGTGCCGTGGATTTGGAAGATAGACTGAGTCTTATGCCTGCATTTAGGCAATACATATCAGATGGAAAAAAACACCTTAATACCGCAACAGCAGCTGGTCCTAAATCTGTCTTCAGAGATGTTTCTTAAATCCTCCTGTGAAACTTTGTTTGCTGCTTATTGCCAAAAATCTGTGTCTGTTTGAATTTTTTTCATCTGATCTTGTATGGGAATTACATTGCTCCTTGTAAAAGAGCAATGGTATCTCATGGAAGCCTCTGTTATGCATAGTTACAGAAAAATTTAGGTAGGGATGATCACAGGAAATGATCAAGTCCAGTGTTTCACTGAAAGCAAGGCAAGCTTCACAGTTAGAGTAGATTGATCATGGTCTTCCCCAGCCAAATTGCAAAAAACCCCAAGGGCAGAGGTGCTACAGCTGCTGAGGTTTTGGCTGCTGAACCACCCTCACTGTGGTGCATTCATTGCTCATGTGCAACTGGAACTTCCCTTATCACATGTTTTGGCCATATCCCCTTGTCTTCTTACTGTACACCTCTGAGAAGGGACTGGCTCTGTGTTCTCTCTAATTTCTGATCACTGGAGGGATATTAAAAGGTTTTAATCAGTCTGGAAATACACTTTTCCCTTCTAAGATGCATTTTTCTTAACCTAGCATCAATATTTAGACATATCTGCAGCTTAAAAACTTCAAATTGCAAGACAGATTAAATGGCATGGAAAAGTAGGCCTGCATTTGCCACAAAATTTCTCACACTTCTTTTTAAACCTGTTATCATTGTATTTCTGAAAAAGTCATGCTTTTGACTTAGTCTACTTGTGACCTCTTGAATGTTAGGAAATCAGATTATCAAGAATTAGATTGGCCAAGCATATTAAGTGAAATTTAAGGTACTTCTTTGTACAGTTTATGTTTGGGCCATAGTCTCAGGGTGACCTAGAAGGTGCACTGCACTACATTCCTTTAGACTGCAGACTTCTGTCTCTTTCCATCCCGAGGATGGCTCTTTTAACACACTCAAAAAACATGCTTTCAAGATGTCTGTTCTTGACAGTTCAACTGCAGGAAAGATAACTGAAAAGAAGTATTCATCTTTTAAGTACAGGCAAGGATGTTAATCTTGTGGTTCAGAACTGACAGTTTTTCTTTTCAAGTGTCATAGACTTGAGCTCTGATTACACACTCTTCAGAGGCTCCAACAAAAGAAGCTCTTGTTTCATCTGTGCTTCATGCTATTGGTCTATTGTTTCACATATCCATTTTGATAAATCATACAAAATTCTACCTTGAGATTAAGTTTTTGTCATTAACATTGGAAACAATACCCATGTAAACAATCTTTTATAATATTCTATAAGTTTTTAAAAATGTTCTACCAATCCAGTAAGATTCCCAATATTTCTCTCTTACCTGTTTTATAGTCTTTACCATGTTTTATTATTACTCTAATTAAAATAAGCGTAGGACATTTAACAATGCTTCAGCAATTCTTTAATACTCTCTGGTCCAGATTTCTACATACCAAAAACATTAGTCTCTCCTATAATCCAAGTAACCTGCCTCAAAAATTTTCCCAGGGTTTTTGTGGAAAGGATTAGGAAGGCTTTCATTTTGTTTGCGATGAACAAGAGCAGGTGTGGTGGCTGGTCTTGCTCCTGCTAGTCCTGAACATGACTGTCACAGCCATCCCCTGCTTCGTTGTATTTGAATATTAAATATCTAAGTGAGAGTTCTTCAAATGTGAAGTAATTGATTACTCACCTGTACCATGTTAAATACAGTAATTGGCAATATAAATTGTATGCAGAATTACTCCTTAATAGGGCTTGAACATTCAGCTCTCCAGCTAGGTTGTGGGATCACTGCCAAATCCCTCTCTCCTGCTGTTGACAGCTTGTGGCAATGCTGTGCAGAGTTCTTCACACTACATTCTCTTGTGTCCCAGACATTATCTGGAAATCTAGATAGCTCAGTGTTGAAAGATGGCTCAAGCTTTCTCCCACTTTCTTCCATTTTGTAAAGAACACAAACCAAAACAGTGTAAGGCAAAAATTTCAAAAACTCCCAAACCAACCACCAGAAGATCTCAAACTCAGCAAAGCGGTACTTCTTCTCTTGAAAACAAGGATGTTGTGCATGCTATGGATTTACTTAATTTCAAGTGACAAAACAAACAGAAAACAAACTGCTTGCAAGTTACTAAATGCAATGAAGAAAACTCTTGACTCAGGAAACTCCTGAGCTTCAAAGCAGCTGGAGGTTGGGAGTGCATTTAGAGAGCATATTACCATGCTTGTTGCTTTTACAGCATTTTTTTAGGCATTCAGTTTTACCTGCTGCTGTTAAAATCCTTGGCTTGACATAGTGTGGTCATTCTTATGCTCTACATCATAATGAAGGTCATTTCCCTTTCACTGAGTCTTTCTACAATTGTTACCTTCTTAATTTGGTCTCGTTCAAAAATTATGCATATGCATCTCTAAAAGACTGCAGAAACATTGTGGGTGATCCAGCATTAATCTCACACAAAATTTATCTGCTCTTTCCTATTAAATCAAGCCCAAGGCTAAACAGGTGCCTTGATCATAACTCACATCTATTCACTTGTCTCTCATTTTTGCAGCGAGAGGACTTTGCTAATTAAAAAGCACAACAGCTTTTATAGAGTAGGTTTTCATGTCTGAAGAAGCAAATGTTGGAGGTTTATACCTTCTCATTTTATTGAATTAACAGTGAGCTATACACAGGAAGGAAAACAGGAATAATCACACATATGGCCTACTGGTAAAGTGTGCTCTTCAACTGCTTGCTACCACAGACACTACTAAAGAGAAAACAAGAGAGAGAAGAATTAAGTTCTGACAGAAAGTTTATACATACAATAAAATAAATGGGTTATTTCAGTACATTTGTATTTTGAACACAGAATTTCAGCCTAAGAATGTACCTCTAGAAATACATTCTCCTCTATTCTATTATTCTCTTTATCTGCTTCTACAGATATAGCACTTTTTTGGCTGTCAGACAAAGCAAGCAGAGCCTGATTCTGCCATGTTCTTGCTTTTTGCTTCTCCTCAGACAACTTGGGAAAAGTGACTTATGCCAACATTGTCACAATTTCTCAAAAGACGTGATCTTTAACCAATACAAACAAAATCTTGCTATCTGCTCCATCCATGCTCTGTTATCAGCACCAAGACCATTGTGATTATGAACTAGAACAAAAGCCTCAACAACGACGTGGTGCTGGAACTTCATTTTGTTTGTAAGAAGGAAATTTTATTTTCTTTTTCCCAGAGCTTATCTACAAAATCTGAATTAGCTCACTAAAATATTTATTTCTGCATGGTTTTCAGATACAAGTACCTGAATGATTATTCAACATGCTATCTTACCTCACTCAGCTGTTTTGATGCTTGGATATAAACAAAGGGACAGAATATTCAATTTTAGTTGAATGGGAAATAAACAAAAACAATAGTAGATATATTTTCAATTTAATTTTAAAAACTGAATGCAGTTGTGTTTTAACTCTATTTTATATGTATTCCTGATATTGAAACAAGCAAATGAATGCATTCTTTGTGGTAATATTTTGTTGTTTGAGCCCATTAGTTGAAATTCAAGCAAATATCACAGTCCTAGGCTCTGAAGTTCTCTATTCAGCTGCATGTTAGCAGTGGTGCCGAAGGGGCAAGTGCTGTTTTCTGCCCTGTACACCAAGTGCCTGGGAATGTAAAAAGCTAGTTTAATCTACTGAGTTTGACTAGCAAAGAGGCCCTGTGGCTCAACTGGTAGCAGTGTCTCAAAGTTACATCACTGTTAAAACTGATAGTCTCCATCAGTGGAAATCTCCAATAAACATGAAAGAACAACATGAAATATAACAGTTGGAAATACGTGGGAGTGTTCAAGACATGACATCTGTGTTGGAACATCATATGCCACCATTTCTTTCAGCTGGTGAGAACAGATGTCCCATATCTGCCTCTCATTCAAAAGGAAAGGAAAAATATTTAAGAGAAAAAAGCAGCAGCATTAGGACAGAACATTTTGGTTTTTACAATCACGCACAGCAAAGAGGATTAAGGTCAAATGATCTTACTTTCCTCATATGCTCCTGTCTCTTTTAACACACATGGATATAGTGTTTACTACTGCATTTAAAAAAAAGAAAAGGAAAGTAATTGTTGTCCTCCTTCAAGCCACATAAGCACAGAGTCCCAGACCCCCCATCACATCTGTTTATAAAATATATATTTGCCTTTTGAAAAAATAATCTTCAGATTTAAATGTCCCAATTTCTTTGTATTGCAAATAGTAAAAGGTGCCCTTGTAAGGGTAAATTTTCAACTTATCAAAAAAACTGTTTCCCTTGTTTCATTTGCAATGAACATAGCAGAAGCACTGAGAGGAACCAAGGACCTCGTAAGCAAGGGGAACTTCCCACCCCTGTATCCCACAGCCACACATTTGACCACTCCGTGTACTCCAGCAGCACCAGAAGGACTCCTCAGGCGAGAAAGGCAGAGGGACTGACAGGAGATTCTCTGCTTTCCTACCTGGCGGGTAGCCACGTACTTGGAACAAAGCACTACTAAGATGCCTGGTAGCTAACAGCAAAGCACATCACTCTTTTCACAAGCATTTCCATATTTCTGGTAGCATAACTGGCACCACTTTGGTGGCAGGATATGAAGCATGTAGGTCCCAAAAGATTGTGAGGCTTAAAGACTGTTGAGCTGCGCAACAGACAATGGAACAAGAGAGGGAGTTTCCCTGATATAACCACTTCTCTCACGTCTTTCTTAAATGTGAAGTGGCCTTCAAACTGAGTATAGACTAGTGTGAAAAACTCTCTCAGGTTTTGATTGGTAAGTTGAATGGTCTAGGTGAAATTCAGACTGGTTAGCCTGACAAAGTTTTTTTGCCTCTTGTTAAAATGTATGTGTAGTGCTGGAGGGGATTTAGAAAAAACTACAAGGATTAATTACTGCTGTAGAAAAGGCCTGGTGAATGTAGGCTTCCAACAGCCTTATGTCTTTAGTTTATCAATGAAATAAGAGATGACTTGATTATAGCAAGCAATTATCATTTGGGGAGAATGGTGTAAAAGGACAGAAAAATCGGATTAGGAAGTAGGCCATGTAGATACCACAGGAAGGGCACCACTAATTACCAAGCACAATTGCACACGCTCTGTTTGTGAGGAATTTCCAGATCAGATCCTGTACAGGGGAACATGCTCTGCTTAAAGAAGTTACGTGGTGCAGCACAGGAGCAAGTCCATGAAGCTGGATGGCCTGCCCCACTCAGAGACACCAGGTCATCATTTGGCCTTAAATAATCCCGATCAGGCCCTGCTAGTCCCCAAAACCAGGAGGAGCCTGCCCCTGCAAATACAAGGCCACCAGTGTTATCTCCAGCAGGTAACAGCACCTCTCTCATGTGATATATCAACTGTCCCCTTCAGTACACCTAAAAAATTATTTGAAAGCATTCTTGGAGACATTTAAAATATATATATTTTCCTGTTTGAGCTTCACATTTTAAGAAAGAATATATCCTGAACTGACTTCAGGAAGTGAGATTTTGCAATCACCTGTTAAAATCCAGACCCATTACCATTGCCCAGTGGTATTTTTGGGCTAAACTCCTGAAGACAAAAAGACAAAGCTATGCCTGAGCACAGATCAGACAGGGGAAAATGCAAATCTGTAACTTGTGAAGTGGCTTTATGGAGAAAACCTGAGAGGACCTGTCACAGCTCTTTGCTTTACAGATCACTTTCTTGATCATAAAGACAGGCCCTGTGGCAGATATTCTTACCTAGACTCTAGGCAGCTCTGAAACCACTCACCAGGCTGGAGCTGCTGTTCATGACTTTTTGCCAGGGCAGAGGCTCTGCAAGTTGCTTGATGAGAAATTGTGTAACAAGAAGCAATATTCCTTCCGTAATTTTGAATAAAAAGAGAAGTTATTCGACTGTGAACTTTCAACCTCCATAGGACAAGCTTGTACTGATATCATTAAGTTCCCTGGAAAACACCGAGAACCAAACAGTAGGGGAGGAAATCCCCTGGCAAGAAGGTTCTTTGTGATTTCACTGCTAGGAAGCTCACTGCCCACACAAGAGCAACCTCTCCTAAAATGGGCACTAAAAGTTCTAACTATTCACTGAATGTTTCTGGGCGAAAAGCTGGCCCTTGAAATCACAGGGCACTTCCTATTGACTTAAGCCACTTAATACCTTAATGGAGGTCCTGAGAGGGCAGACAAGCCATGTGGACACTAACATCTGTATCTGTATCAGAAATGCTGATGCAACCAACAGCTGAAAGGATACTGGGAATTTGTGAAGGAATTTCCAGTAAAGACTACTCAAGCACCAAAGCACTATTGCAAGATGACTCCTATTTCTCGTCCACTCATCTTTTGTCTTTTAAGTCCACAGGAGAGGGAGAAAAAGCACAGGAACTTTTATGTCCCTCCTGCAAGTGGGTCTGGCCCAAGGCTGCTCAAAGGAGGAGTAAGAAGGCAAGGCATACCTTGGTGGGTCTCACCAGCAACCCACCAGCCCCAGGATGTCTCCAGCAGTGAAAGACACTATTTCAGGACATCATGCACTGGCCACTTCTCTGGTTTATATCCTGAGGATTGCTCAGCATCAATGGCCATGGAATTAGGGATGTTATACAGTACATTTCTGCCTACTCCCTTTTGTTTTTGTTTATGGACCTTTAGCCCATTATTTTTTCCATTCTGCTTTTGAGCCAATTGATCTTGTTTTCCCCCAACTCTTCTGCAGCAGCTTCCACTAGATTAACATTCACCCTGTAGAAAAGTACTGTTCTATTATTATTGTTAAACCACTTTCTCCTTAGTTTGCTTGTCTTGTAGTTCTGGAATTGCATGATTTAGCAAGCAGTTCTGCGTCTGTTGTTTGCTATCAACTGCCTTCACAATTTGGAAAACATCAGTCAGAACCCCTCCTCCTTCAGCATTCTCTTTCCAATCTGGAAAGTCCCAGGCACTTTCATTTGTCCTGTTTTCCAGTCCTCCTTCTCTGTATCTTTCCTAGCTATCCTTCCTGCAATAGAGACACCAGAACCTCACTGAGTAGGCAAAATGTGTGTGCACCAAAGTTTTGCACAGTGGAAAAAATCATGCCTTCTGGTTTATTCACAAGACAGCACTGAGACAGGCCTGACATTATTCTGAATAAATATGCCTGGCACCACCTCCAAGAAATTTATGTCATGGGCCTGTCAAAGCTCTCCTCCTCCTCTGTCTTCAATCTTTTCTTCACCCTCCTACTGCATGCTCACATTTCTCCAAGCCAAGTCCACACTGCTCTCCCATTTTTCTGCTACACCTCCACTTTCCAAGCCTCCCTTTCCAATCTAGATAGACATCCTGCATGAACTGATTTACTGTGCACAAAACACTGCTGAACACACTATGAAAAATATATGGGAGATGTGCACCACTGCCTCATCCCGGAGCTAGCCCTTGCATTTGCATTGCTGTTGGCAGCAGTTGTCACCACGTGTATAATGTAAAGACATATTCTTTTCACATATCTCTGCTCGAGCTTCTGTGTGCCAGTTTGGAGGGGCCAGGCCACCTTCCTGTGCCTAGCACAGTGGATCAGGCCACAGTGGAGCAGGATGCATTTCAACATCTCAGCCACAGAGCCTGCACTTCCCACAACTTTGCCTTCAGTGCTGAACATCGGCACCCAGATGAGTCAAAGCACCACTGCTAGTCAGGAGAAGGCAGGTAAGGAGGGACACTATCAAATTCCACCACTCCTTCCCATCATCTTTGCCTCTGCACAGGACGTCCACTATTTTCACAGCCGTTTTGCCAACACTGGAAAGTGTGTGGTGAAAGAGGCACTAACCAGAGCGAAGCATGCAGACACTGGTTCTCTGTTAAAGGGAGGGTTTTCAGGCAAGAGGTTTATTTTCACAGTGAGCAGCCTGGGAAGGGCGTTTCTTCAGGAAACAACTCACCCACCGTTGCCAAGGTACACAGATTTTGCCTGTGCCCCCTGCCTATGCCTTGAGGTTGCTGCCGGCCTTGCTTGTGCCTTTGCAGCTGGGGCTTCCCACAACACCCCATGACACCCACATCTGCTGCTGCCAAGGACAATCTCCTTCCACAGCGATGTGTATTCTGGCATAATCTTAAACAAGCATTACTAGGGGGATATAGTCAAAGAAATCTAGTGGTAGTTTTATTTTGCAGTGGAAATCTGTAAAGTGTATTTACATTCAGCTTAGATTTTACAAGAAGGGTCTGATTTGGCTCATCACAAAATAACAGAATTCTGGCATTTATCTGAGAATGACTGAAGCCTGCAAGAATACCTTAGCAGTCCTAGAATTTACTAGATTATAACCCCAGACATTTTTTGAATAGTATTTAAAATAAAATGTTTCACAAATGAGCCTCAAGCTCTTAAATTAGTTTAGAACTGTTAGAAATGCATAGCCCAGTGATTGTGTAACTTCATTGAAGGTACAGAGTTTATGGCAATATCAGTGAAAAGAGAACATTTCCAAACATTACCACAACCAGACAAATTATATAAAAAACATTCATGGTGCAGAGTAATAAAAAATAAAAATCACCTGATCAGCTCAAGCAATATTGATTTATATTTTTGAATTAACAAAATGTCTCTGTACAGTTGCAATAAGACTTCAGTTTTACAGTCTTTAAACTGATATTTAGTCGAATATATTTATAACACAAATTATACACTATGTACAAACCTCGTTCTCCACGGAACTCTTTGTTCAGAATGCTTCAACACAGAAGTGATTTACCAATTTCTAGGTCAGGATTCTAGCTCTTCCTTTCATTTAAATACCAAAACACTTATCAAAACATGAAAATAAACCCATTTTCTCTCACATAGTTTTGTTCTTAAGTTACTTGTTTGTTACCGTATGTTACAGAAGAGCAGAACCAGTCACAGCAATAAATAAATGTGCTTATTATCAACTAAAGACTTCTATTCCATGATCACACTTTCAACCTGAGTGCTTTTACAAGACTGTAGGATCCATTGATCTTTGCTTGTCTTGACACGTAGATCAAAATTGCAACTGCAGGTACCGCTACTGCTGCTACAGATGAAAATGCAATGATCAGTGGCATCATCTGATCTGGTTCTTCCAATCTTGCTGAAAATGGAGACAAAAGGAGAAAAAAATTGTGTAAATATTGTTTGAGACAGATGCATGTGCATCAGTGTAAAAGCAGTATTATTAGTGACCTTCATTTGGAACATATTTCTGTTTTCATGCACAAAGCGTATTTTTTGTCTTTTCCTAACATTTTTTTTCTTTAGTAGCTTCATATTACATACTTTAATTCCTAGCCACTATCTTGGTTTTGAATTTTCTATGCAAGTTCAAAACTATCTGATCTCATCTACAATGAAGAATACCATGAAATTAATGAAGAATACAAGAGAAACACCACATATTATACCCAGGATGCATTTGGGTACATTTCAACCTCCTGGAATCCATTCTTCAAGGGGAAGACCATGTTTGAAAAGCACAATCTTTAGATATTTTTGTGAAACAGAACTTTCTCTGGATTAGTCTCACTGTTCACGGATGTGGACAGAAATACAGCCAGGAACCACCTTTATCCTTATCTTAAAGCTACCACACCAACTCAGGTAAGAGAGACAATGACAGCCATACTGAAAGAAGGTTAAATACCACTTATTCTGACCAGGTTGTTTGGTTTGATTTTGGGTGAGGGGTTTTTTTAGGTTAACTGCAGTACTGTCATGCAAAGATCAGCTATGAACTAGTTGTGCTCACCTTGACACGAAACTCACTAAAAAGTACAAACAAAATAGATTTAAGGCAATAGACCCAGCTATCTACAACAGCTATCTCAACCTCTGTTGAGAGATTGTTAAGGTTGTTCCAGCCTTACTGAAAATATGAAGGACGTATATGCTTGTATAATTTTTGGTGACACTACAGAGTATAAAGCTTCCATTCACTAATGGCAGAATAATTTCTCCTGATGGGCTTTTTTTCAGGACCATCTCTGGGGGTGTATATGCTACATGTAACAGCGATATTTTCTACTTCTTTAGCATTTTCTGATGAATAAACTAACACAGTAATATTTTGGAGAGGAACTGAAAAGAAATGCAAGGTAAGATTTGGCAACAAACAGAAACAAAACTCATGAGGCATCAGCAGCTTTTACAAGCAAAATACTAATCCAGTAATGGGCCCACTGTAGCAGTTGAGCATGTAGCTTTAGACACTGCTCTTCACCAGCTATCCTTCACACACTGAAGCTAACAGCAGCTGGCAAAAAGAACATTTTATCAGTTGATAGAGTATGTTGCATAACTTCTACATTATATGGAGCCTCTTCTTCCTTTCTTATTTCAAATTCACTGTTTATTTGTTTGAGTTCATGAAAGGGCACAGACCAACAAACCCAGAGGCTGATGTCCTCATTCAACAGAAGAGAAACAGAAAAGGCAAAAGAAGGAGTCCTAGAATTGTATTTTTTTTTTCACTAGGTTCTGCAATTTTATATCCTGTTTTCAAAAGATGAAGTGAGTGGAAATATGAAAAACTTTGAAGAGCAATTATTTTATGCATCTACTATTTTGAAGTTTTCATTAGCATTAAGACCCTATCACTTATGACAAGAAGCTGTGCAACTCATGTCACTTTTTTTAAAGACAATTCATTCTTAATGAAACTGAAGATGTCACTCTATCTGTGCAAAACAAATCCCAACATGAACTCTGTGCAGCAGCTATATTAACTAACGTTTGACATAAGTACCATGTGCTGCAACGGCTCTCCCAGATCATTAACGGTATGCATGTGTGTTTTCCTGCATCCCTTAGCTGAGCCCTGTCTATGGTATATTTGCCATCTCCTCTTTCAAGGGTTGTGAACCCACCATCAACTTTCTTTTACAGGCTACTCCTAAGAGATGTAACATCTGTAGACATGCAAGGAATGGTAACACTTTGTCCTTGTTTCGCTTTGCTAGAAGGGGAAATCAAAAGTGTATTTTTTGGTGCAGCTATAAAAATAGTAAAGAACAGGGAAGAGAGCTGAATTGGTGGCAGAAGTGATCCCTAAGCAATACACTGTTGCTATGCAATAGGCAGAAGCAGCAGAGCTAAAGCAGAGAAGTCTGCTTACTATTGAAAATGAAACTTCACTATCATTGCATTTAAGTTGAGGAATCAGCATTTCTTGTAGCTTAAATGCAGCTTGCAAGAGCAGGAAATAGAAGGAGCTGTAATACAGTGCTTCCACAGAACAGCTTCAGCATTTACTTTCTCCTTGAACCTTTCCCATGCAGATATCCACTGAGGCCTGTTTGGAAGAAAATAGAGGCAGTGCATACCTTCTTTACCTCATGCACACATTTGTCAGTTGGAAGGAGCGATGGAAGCCCCGCTGACTTAAGAACTTTTCATAAGCTATCTGTACTAAGGCAGACTTCATGCGTCATTGTTTAAAGCTTCCTAAATGACTTGGTGACATTAGGGCCACCTTTTAACTCCACTGACATCAAAGACACAATTACCTCATTCTTCACAAAGAAGATCTGGACCTAAAATACATAAACCAAAGACTTTGTTTTCTGCCTTGTTCTACAAACCTTGAACATATAATTTCACAGCTTTTTCTTCCTTGCCAAACTGATTATAAGCTTCACATTCATAAAGCCCCAGATCTTGACTTTTCAAGTTCTGTATAGTTAAAGTTGCATTTTCAGAAATTTTCTCAGACTCGCCGGTGGCCTTCTTTTTCTTCCAGGAGATCACAGGGGCTGGATTACCAGAACTAGTACATTTCATTGTCACAGTTTCTCCTTCTTTAAGAGCAGCAGTAGGGATAACAGTGATCATTGTATTCTTTGGGCCATCTGAAAGGAAAAGTCCTATAGTTAATCATCACTGGATTTTTTAGAGATGGATCCAACATGCCCTATTGGATGCTAGATTGTCACCCTCCCAAAGCTAATTTCTTTTTTGTTCTCCAAACAAAAGTAAAGCACATGGTATCAGAGTTTCCATACAAACCTTCCATAGCCTAAATGTACTAACCAAATACTTCTAACCATGTAGATCAGTTTCTCACTCATTCAGATCTGGACTAAAGACTGTCATCACATTAATGATTTCATGAGTTTGTTTTGTTTGTCAGCACTGCTCCTTTCTTAGGGAAGAGCAGAGGACTATGATGATTTTTTGTTCTCACAGGGTTTTGTTTAATTTGATGGTTATATTTATCACTGAAGAACTAACTAATTATTTTTAAATGATTGCAAAAACTTTACACGTACTTACATTTTACATTAAGTGTGATTTCACTTTTACTACTCCCAAACTTATTTTCTGCTACACATTCATAGTCTCCTCCATTTTGGAACATCACAGATGGAAGAAGAATACTCTTAGCACTGTAAGGCCCCATGTCTGCATTGTCAGATTTTCTCCTTAAAATAATCTTGGGAGGAGGGTTACTTTCAGCAGAACACTGTATGGAAACATTTTCTCCTTCTTGAACTGTTGTAGAAGGCTCAATGGAGAGCTTTGTAATGACTGGAGCACCTGCATGACAGAAGAAAAGGCTGTTAGACTAATGCAAATGTACTAAAGATGAAGAGGGTTTTAAGAAAGTAGGAATTGCTTGCTCAAGGATCTGTTATTTTGGTTTTGATCCCAGACTCAATCTAAGACTTTTGGCTCTGTCAAAACAGTAGCAATCATCATAAAATATTATAACAACAACAACAATATTATTATGTCTGAAACAGTTTTACCATTAAATACCTATTAAA
Source organism: Callaeas wilsoni (assembly GCA_013398955.1). Classification (NCBI taxonomy): domain Eukaryota; kingdom Metazoa; phylum Chordata; class Aves; order Passeriformes; family Callaeidae; genus Callaeas; species Callaeas wilsoni. Next base: position 37,450 of record VWPU01018899.1, on the reverse strand, counting down.
TTTATTACTAATGACTAAAACTACTAGTTCAAAGAAGGAGACTGTGATGTCCCTGTGATAATGGTACATACATTATACTTCAAGGAAATAACAGCATGTGTCCCCCCACCACTTTCTCAGATTCTTTTTTGCCTTTTAGTGTTGCATTGTGGGAAATGTATAGAAACGTGCATGTACAGCAGCAGTACAGAGAGAATTAGCTGAAAATTAAATACAGAAAGAAAAAGTACAGCCCATGAGGAGCAGCCTTAAATTGAAGCTGAATCCTGAATATGTAACAAGGAAGGCCCCATATTTTCCTAATTTTCAGTGTTTCAGTATCCTCCAACCTAACAGAGATCTGCCAGTTAGGTACTGGATAATACAAGTGAAACTCAAGCAGAGTTGTACCTTGTATAATAATGTCCACAGTTACTTTCTCTGTTTTATTAGTTACCAGGTTCATTACTTCACAGATGTACAGTCCTGAATCATTGAAATGGACATGGGGAATAGAAAGAACATTGGTTTTTGTCAGATGCTGAATGCTTTCTTCAGCCAAATATTTACTCCAAACTACTTGTGCTGGTGGGTTACTCTGAGTCACACAAGTGAGGTTCAGAGAGTCTCCTTGCATTGGTGAGTTGCCTGGAGATGCAGTAATGATAGTATTTTGTGGACCAACTGTAAGAGAAAAAAAGGAAGACAAGATCAGTAAGTAAATGAAGAATGACATGCATATCTCTAACACTACCTTTTCTAGAGATACGTCACAGAATACCAAGAAAAAAAATGAGTAATGTGTATCCCAGTAGCACAGCGGAAGAATTTTTCCAGACTTAGTAAGATGTTTTGCTTTCAGCTTTGAAAACTAAACTAGCCAAAGCCCTTGTACAAAAATACTTACAATTTGCATTAAGTTTCTGAGAAGATGTTCTTTCTTTGGGTTCAAAATTCATCTCAGCAATTGGTAACCTGGCCACACAGGCAATCTCTTTCCCAATATCTTCAGCCATGGGATGAAATGTATACGTCACAATTTTGGTCTCTGTATTTGTGCTGTCATCTTCCAAAAAATGTCTCTCGTAAAGAATATGTTCATCTTTCTTAAGGAGAATTTCCAGGTGATCAGAAGGATACACATCAGGAATTTTACAGACGACAGTGGCTGGTTCTCCAGCAACTAAGGATGGGCTAATCTCAATGATAGGATCACTGGGGAAAGCTAAAAGAATAAAATCAATTTCTTTAGACTAGCAGAGATGAATAGTAAGGTCAACATAAGAGCAAGACCCAGACACCAAATATCTTGAGTTTAGAGGTGCTCAGAACATGACATTCTATCAACATTATTACAAGACACATCTTGATCTCAAGACCTACAGATCCTTTATAAGCAGTTCATATACTAACAGGAATTTTATTTGTACAATTGCTGAAACATGATCACAAAAGATCTAGTAAGATTCAGCATGGCACCCAGGCAGTGATACAGCTGCCTAAATATAGGCATTCAGAGCAATCCATACACTAGTGCTGTCCTGTTTCTGTGCTGGTAGGTTTAGACATCTGAATTACTCCCCTGAAAACTACAAGGGCTTTGATTTTTTCTCCCCCAGCTCTTGGAATGCATTCAGGCAGTATATGTTTTGGCTTTCAAGAATTACTAAAAATAAGAATAAATAATATTAGTACATGCAATTTTCAATGCAGAAAGCTAAGCAGAAAAGGGCTAAGAAAGTGTCCTGAACAGATTTATAAAGGAATCTTAGAAGGAAGTATATGTTGAGCTATAACAGAATCATTATCCTAGAACATAAAGTTAACTTATAACCACAATATCTAAAACAATTACTGAGTTTTCTATCAAGATGTACTATTTAAAGAGAATTTTACATTTTTACTTACAGTAAAGTTCAACCTTGACATGCTTCTCTTTTTTCTCTTTCTCATCACATATGACAGTACAAAGATAAGAATGAGAATTCACAATGCTAACTGGATTCATAGTCAATGTAGAGTATGTCCTATGGTTGCTGACTTTTCCTCCAAGGGGGTTGTCCAAATGTGTTCTCCAGGAAAAACTTGGTGATGCACAGCCAGTAGTATTGCATGTGAGTATGAGTGTGTCTCCAATCTGTGCAACGATTCTCTCAGCAGGTACAATCTCCATTTCAAAAGCTTTAACTACAAAAGGGAAAGCATACATCAATTCAGCAGCTTTCTCAACTTTTATCTTCCTATTTCTTCTCATGTTCATGTGACATGAGGGGTCTGTGTTTCAATTCTTTACTTTATAGTTCTGTGGAAGTTAAACTAATAAAGCTCATACGGTGGTTTACATATTCAAAACACCCCATAAACTTTGCTATTTTTGTCAAAGACAATACAGACTCAGATGATTAACAGTTTTCATGTATAAAATGGCATAAACCCAATGCTGTCAGTGAAAATAAATGCATTGGCACAATATAACATTTTTTGTCAGGTGGATAGGGTTCTTAAACTTTGTGACATTTCAGTAGCAGGTAGATAGCAAAGACAAGGGCAGAAACACTTTCAACAGGACATTTAGTACCAAACCTAACTGCTACTGTCACGAGTGACAGTAAAAAATCAAGCATGCAGTGATATACTGCAGTTGTCTCCTAGACTGTCTTTTAGCAAACTCAATAGGAAAATGACTGAGTCATTGCAGAGCACAGAAAAGCTCAAAGTAAATGTCAAAAAAAGCTTCCTGACATTTTGACAGAACTACTTAATTGACAGTTGTATTCACCGAAATGAAAAGGCAACTGGAGAAATGAGAAATAAAGATCAAATAGTAAATTTTAGGTCAGTTTACACTTAACAAAGTTAAAACAAATAAAACAAGCACCACCAATCCCCACCTTCCCCAACTTACCAGTCCTCAACACACACAGAATTACTAGCACAGCCTGGCTCGTTCTTCCCATCTCTTTAAATATTTGTAATTGCTGTTACTGGGTAAAGAAAGTAAATTCAAAAGTTTTGCTTTCTGTTTTCTGTGAAGAAGCACAGTGAGATCTTGCTGCTCTGCAACAGTTTATTACAAGAGCTCCAGCGTGCTCTTTATAAGGGCTCTCCTTGAGGTGGGGTGGGAAATCCCTGGACGGGGAAATCCAGAGCAGGAAGAGACCCATATCGGGCGGTGGCCGTTGGCTCAGCGCCCTCTGCTGCTTTTGTGAAAGCCCAAGAAGTCTGGAGATCCGACTTCATCAGCTTGGATCAGGCTCATACTGTTCAAATTAACTGAATGGACTAATACTCTCAATTCCACTTTGCAGTGGATATACAAGTCCAATTTGGAATATTTCTGAGGAGAACTCTTACTGGCTAATATGGCAGTGATGTTACGAAAAAAAGTAAAGTAACGTTTTCAATGTTTAATATTCGATTGGAAAATGCTGTGAACGCAAAGAATTGATAAAGGTTTCTAAATCTCAGTTGCTTATGTATTCAACTACTTAAGTAATTCAGGCACTACAGAGGGATCTGGACAGGCTGGATCAATTTGCTGAGGCCAATTGGACGAGGTTCAATAAGGTGAAGTGTCAGGTCCTGCACCTAGGTCACAACGACCCCGTGCAGCACTACAGGCTTGGGGAAGGGAGGCTGGAAAGCTGCCCAAGGCAAACGAACCTGGCGGTGCTCATTGACAGGGGCTGAACAGGAGCCAGCGTGTGCCCAGGTGGCCAAGATGGCCAGTGGCATCCTGGCCCCTATCAGGAACAGTGTGGCCAGCAGGACAGGGCAGGGCTTGTCCCCCTGTACCCGGCACTGGTGCGGCAGCACCTCGAGTGCTGTGCCCAGCTGCGGGCCCGTCAGCTGAAGAAAATATTGAAATGCTGGAAAGTGTCCACAGAAGGCCAACGGAGCTGGGGAAGGGGCTGGAGCACAGGTCTCATGAGGAGTGGCTGCGGGAGCTGGGGTTTAGCCTGGAGAAAGGAGGCTCAAGGGGAACCTTACCGCTCTACAACTCCCTGAAAGGAGGCTGTGCTGTGGTGGGGGTTGGTCTCTTCTCCCAGGTAACAAGTGACAGGACAAGATGAAATGGCCTCAAATAACACCAGGGAAGGTTTAGATCATATATTAGGAAAAATTTCTTCACTGAAAGGGTGGTCAGGCATTGTAACAGGCTGCCCGGGGAAGTGGTAGCATCACCATCCCTGGAAGTGTTCAAAAATGTGTGGCTGTGGCTCGTCAGAGATGGTCCACTGGTGAACATGGCAGTGCAGGTTTAACGGTTGGATTTGATCTTGGAGGGCTTTTCCAGCCTAAAGAATTCTATGACTTTATATTGGTCAATTAAAAATCACTAAATAAAAACAGCAAGAAATTCAAATTGAAACATATATGGTTTTTAAATGTCTCTGGCAAATTATTTGGTATGTAATAGTTTGGTCATTTGATGTCTGTATTTTATAAACAACACAGATTCAAATATCTAGTAAGTGAGTAATAACTTGGAAAAATAAAGGCCAAGGTAACAATGCTGTAAATGTTAAAGAAATGTATTTGCTGAAAAGTTGGCTCTACATTAATATAGGTTTTAAGTCAATCAGAGTTTGTATGGTTAATAACCTCATGCTAGCTCCAAAATACCATGTTCAGGTGAAAGCTGTATCAGAGGATGCAAGGATGCCTGTCCTACAGATAGCAGGAACTTCTGGAACTATTTTTTATTGCTTCTTCTTCAGGAACTATTTTTTATTGCTTTCTACCTGCCCGCAGATGCTGCCACGCCTTTGCATCCTTGTCAAAGGATAGCTGGATGGTATAAGCTGCTACAGAAACACTAGTAAAATAAGAAGCATCAATGACTTTTTTCATGCACTCATCATGAACTCATAAATACAAAAGGGATGTAAAGATCGTGAAAAGATAAATTTGTGATCTCAGGCAGAAAGTATGTAATAATAATAATAATAATTACAATAATAATAATAAAAAATGAAAAAAACCACCACAAGACAATCCCAGAATTACCCAGAAGGCAATAAAACAGGGAAATCTGAAGCATCTAGAAATGCCTAACCAAAAGTCACTAAAACTAAGATTCAATGAAATTGCCACAGTGGATTCTACCAGAATACTTTATTTTTATTATCACCAACATAATTTTTTTTGTTAGAGGATGAAGAAATGGAGGAGGAGGAGGAGGAGGAGGAGGAGAAGGAGGAGAAGAAGGAGGTGGAGGAGGAGGAGGAAGAGGAAGAATAAAACATTCCTAAGTGTCACAAAATGCAAGCAGAGTACTGTTATGGAAGTACTGCTCTCAAATCCAAAAATCCAAAAGCTATCCAGGACAGGAAACGACACATCTACACAATGTGATTTTACTTCAGAGAAAATGATTTCGTTGAAAGAAAGTTTACTCCCTCACTTAAGTTGCATATAATTACTTTTAAATCATAGTCAGAGAGAAGCAAGAAATGAAACTTAACATATAGTTTAAGTAATCATCAGAAGCTAAGCTGAAAGAGAAAGAGCAGTATTTCCTTGTTTCTGGGAAATCAGTTTCTAGACAGAAAAAAATTCAAACATAGGAGGCTATAACTGCATGCTGGAAAAGTTTTAATCAGGTCCCTCACCAGATAACATGAAATAGGAAATAACTCTGATCCTGCTCTCAGTAAATTAAACTGGACAGCCGCCATTAATTTTACTGGAGTTGGATCCTTACCAGAGGGACTACAATACTAAGTGGTCAGAAAAATTCAACTCAGACAGTTTGGGTAAGAGCAGAGTTAGCCAACATTCAATTACTGAAGGAAGTACAAATCTGCCAAAAATTTAAAAAGTTTTTAAAAACTTTCTCTTTACACAACTTCAAATGTGAGCCTTATATGTATTTTAGAAAGAATATGTACTTTACTGTTGCTCCTACTACCCACAGCATCAAGCTCAAAATAGGATAATGGGCACCAAGTTTGCTTATTTTCAGAACTGTCTGTTCTGTCTGTAAACAAATAGAGATCAGCTGACAAGTTTTAGCACTTGACCTTGAGAGTTCAGATAATCTAGCTTTTTATTCAAACAGCACAGAGGAGTGTGCTGGGGGTAAAAACAGAGGATTCTTCTACATCCACAGTAAGATAAATATTATAGGATCAACTGTAAGAAATCTTGACACATGCAGAGTGTAATGAGGACTGGAATGAAACAAGCATTACAAGAATATTCCTAAAGGCAAAAAAGATTAAAAGAATTAAGCACTGGGATGTAACTACATGTTTTTCAATAAATCTAGTAATCAAAAGAGACTTCTAAGGCTTTGATGGACAAAGAAAAATAAAACAATTATGGGTTGCAAAAGGGAGTTTGGAAATACTGAATACAATTTTTGGCCTGGCATAAGAAAACACAAGTGTCCCACAGGAAACCAAAATTTACATCAGACTTTACTGGAATTCATGAAAAGAAACCATTTCAGAACTGTGCTAAGCATTTGCTTTAACTCATACTTCTGCGATCCTGTTAAATACCTATATGATGCATTTATTAGTTTCCTCTAAGCAAAAGAGATAACAAGTTCTTGATATCTTAATGAATTATTTGAACAAAATGCACATTATCCAACATGTTAGTTATCCAACATTTATACACCTCTTCCTGCATTTTTAATATACTGCACTGTCTCATGGAGGCTATTAGGGGAAAGCTGAAAGGCTAACCTTTTGCAGAATCTGGACTCTCAAAACCTTCACCACTGGTTTTGTGATTTATGGCCAAGGAACTATGGCGAAGAGAGATGATCCTTTCGACAGAGGAAATTTAAGAAAAAAGAAGGTGGAAGGAAACTCATCTAATCTGATATTCTGTTTCCTGTGTCAGCAATAAAATTCTTCATGGCACTTCACTCCTATATCTGCATCTAGAGCCACAATTTGGGACTTCTGCTAAAAATACTCCGTGCTGGAATAATAACTTCTGTACAGGACCCCAACACAGTAACATATGCAATGTGTTTATTACCAAAGATCTCTGTGTCCCATCAGCTTGAGAGGTCAGAATCCTTCTGTGGAAGGCTTGACACTCAGGTGAGAGGATGCAGCAAAGTCTGACTCAACAGTTCTTCAGCCTCATATCAAAGAGGTCTTATGGCAAGTCCACACTTGGGTCCCCCATTCAAACTGCAGCCCTCATACACCTCAGGGAAGATATGCTTAGCACGTGCAGTGGAGGCCGGAGTAAAGAAAGCCTCTTACAGAGTTTCTGATGCTTTACAGAAGCAGCTGGGATGAAGAGCTTCCACCCCAAGCAAAGAGTGTTTGATACCTCTGCAGGATGATCGTGCCTAAAGAAAAGGAGCCAGAGGACCACGCTGTAACTCAAAAGAGAGAAAATTTACATGCATCAGCAAAGAAAGAATGCTCTTCAGGCACCACATGCAAGGTAGTACCTTTAATATGGTCATATCTTGATAAAGTAACTGAAAAGACATGAAGCCGGAGGACATGTATGAATACTGCTGATTACATGGCTAATAGAGCAGGAAATGATCTGCCAGCCTCAACATTTTCAGTTCTCAGCAACCTCAATAGCCTGCTCTATGGGTTATACAGTCTCCTTCCTTAGAGCACCTGGTCTTTTGCTTCCCAAAGCTTCCCCAACACTTTGCTTCTCCTGACTCCCTCCACCAGCTTTTCCACCGCCTGACAATAATACAACCTCTGTATAGCCCCAAGAGGGGGAGGAGAGCATCACTGACTCCCTATAATTTTCATCTCCGGATGGGAAGGATGAGATCTACATGCAGATCTATTTAAAGGGTTATGTCTGTTTCAGGAATTGTAACTTTGTACCTAGCTACAAAAAGAACACCAACGCATTACCCTGTAACCCACATCACACCTCACAATTGTACTCCACATCTAACTTGTCATCTATTGCAAGAAGGAAAAAAAAAAGAAACATCTTAAGAAAGTTTTATCATCTTCTTATTTTTCCTTTTCTGGAATTTCTTAAATACTGTATATAAAAATAAATGCATCTTCTTCCTGCGTTATCTTTCTCAGGCACCAGCTTCTCAGTTAGGACACTTCCTGTTTGGTTAGTCTGAAGGCATCCCAAATCCACAAAGGTGCCAGACAAAACAGAAGTTTGATAACTTGCATAGACTACAAAATAGCTAATTTATTATTTTCTTCTATTCAGATGCATTGTCCACTTCACAGAAAGAACAAGAAGTTCATCTAATAATAAATAAAAGCAACTAGAGAAAAAAGTCCCTACTTTTTATCTTAGTCTTTTGTTACTGATAAAAACAAGCTGTGGAAATTCCAAACCTTATTTCTAAAAAAACGAAAGTATGATTTTAGTGATGTTGGATCTAAAAATGAAACTGTTGAATAGCCTTTAAATCCATATACTTAAAGTGCCAAGGACTGTATTCCAAGTCAAACTTAGTTTGGCTAGCTGAGCTCCTATTGTCGTCATAGTGACATAAGTAAAAAAAGTTTCCCTCCTGAAATATTATCTACTGTATAACAAGAGTCAAATTCAAATATGAGCCTTAGAGTATTCAAAATCTGTTTGGGAATTTTGAAGTAAGACTTCAGATCTACTTTTATTTTGATCCAAATATATCAAGGCATATCAAAATCATTTGTTCTCACTGGAGAAAACAACAAAAAAACCCCAGGCAAAACTCATTCAGAATGGACAGAGTGAAAGAATAGGGTGGGCTTTGGGTCAATGTGCAGATGCTAGCCAGAACTTAGGATATGGCAAGGTAAAGTCAGATGAAAACATTTAAGAAGGAATATGAGCTAGTTACTTAATTCCTCCCAACATTCCACAGGAAAGTCCAATACCATTAAATCTTGTTGTGTACTTTATTAAGGCCAGTATTTCACATGGTCAGAAGAAGTTTATCTAGACAGTGGTGAAGAAGTTTTGACCAAGCTTTTTTATTACTCACCAGCAGCAGCTCTCCAATACACTTGTAGATCAGTCACTTCCCTATTTCCCACATCCTCCCTGCTCTTCAGTCATGAGGTACATGTATGTCCCTGTGGACCAAGAAAGAAAAGGGGGATTGGAGAGCAAGATCTGTAACAGACCATTCCACCTGCAAGAAATGCAAAACTTGGATTCTCCTAGACATGCTACTGAAAACTGCACTGCTACTAATTGATTATCCTTCAACTTATCTTCCAGAGTATATTCTTTTTTATTCTCTTACAGTGGTTGATATTCTGAAGAACTGTGCTTGGCTGTGTAATTTTACTGCCTTGTGTTACAGAAATGTTATCTTTGATGTCCCACAGTGGACTGGCTCACTAACAGGTAGAAATATTACACAGATGTCAGAAAGGAATTAAATGACTTAACTTTGCAGGATTCAATATTCATAATTTTTAAATCTTCCACATAGGTAAGAATTACAGGGATTGCTCAGCTTATTTTATTTATTTTTTTTTAAAGACACATACAAAGGAAATCTTTCTTTTACCTTGATATTTTCACCTTCCCCTCCCTGGAAGAGGACTGGAAGTCCTGAAGAAACTGACCTTCCAAATGGAAACAAGAAGCAATGAACAAATTTTTACTTCCATCAAGCCAAAATGACAAGTATTCAAGAGAAAGCATTTTGCAGTAGCAAAATATGTATGTCTGTGTGTCTGCACACATACTGATAAATCAAGTGATGCTTAAAACCAGCTGCAAGTCCATTAAGGATCTGGCACCTTTCTTTTAGCTCTCGAATGTGCTCTACCCCAAATGAAAAACATGCTGTTTTGTTACTTGGACTGTTCATCTTTTCTTCCCCCAGAGAGTCAGGTATCATCTTAACTGCTTTGTTTGTTAACGCTTCCACAAAAGGAATATGCCAAAGTAGGAGTGGCTAAGTGAAAAAAAACATAAGAAGCTGAATTCTTCTCGACAGGCAAGGGTAAGAAAGATGCGAGTTACTGGAATTTATTTCTCCTTCCCAGACAATTACTTGGCTAGGCATCAAAGCCCCAGCCCTTGTAGTCTGATATAGAAAACCGAGCAAGAATGACTTTCATAGTTGTGTCACCCTCTATCACAGACCATGTTACTCTCTAGTGATAAGAGAGGTAACTTGAGAAATGTGACACATGTTTGAAATTGCTGTCAGGCAGGATAAAATCTGTGCTGAATTAGTATGAGAAATACCTGACTTCCAACATTCCGATACTTCTTAGCCAAGGATCCCTCCTGAAATTTCCCAGGAATTGTATGTGAATACCGAATCATAAGTAACAGATGGTTTAATTACTCTTTTGGTTGGATAAATTTTGCCTTGTTTGACTAAATTTCTTGCTATAGTTAGCTCCACACCATGAGGAATGGATATTGGCAGCTCTCTTTCAACAGCTCGACTCCAAGCAAACCTGTATGGTTCTCTTGCAGCTGAATGAAATCACTATGGACTGACCGAGATGGCCATGCACCTACTGCCAGGGCTTTCACTTGGAAGCTGGGACATCCTAATGGGAAAGGGAACAATTCTGTGCAACCCAGAGTTTCTAACAGATACAGAAGACATAAATGTTTCATAAGCAGTGTTGAATCCTTTTGTTGATCAAGAATCAAATCCAGTTAAGTTCTCGTGGGCTCAGGAGCTCGAGATTAATCTTACCTCAGTAGCGCCTTTCAGTGCTCAGGATATCAGTAGCATGGTGACATGGGATCTGCAAGGCCCTCAGGATCCAGGCACAGGGATTTCCAGAGATGTATGAGGGTGAATTCATTAAGATTTTAAGCAAATTCTCTTACACTGAGTTTCCTAGATTATGAGAATGAATATAATACAACCATCTCACACTAAAAAGAAATACACTAGGAATTCTATATTATTGATTTAAAGTGCTTGATATAAACCCATCAGTCTATAAGTGATTTATTATTACATTTTATCATATTGATTCATCTGCTATGGCACCAAGATCCAGCTGCTGACATTGCTTTTCTTGCACTTTCAGGTGTCTTGTACCATGATGATTGAATTTTTGTGGCATATTTGATTCTAGCTCTAAGGTCAGCATATGGATCCTGCTGTAGCTCATGGTTTCACAAAATGTGCTGTTACATAGCAAATATAGTCTAGCAAAAATTTAGGAGCTCAGACAATTTAAGAAAAATTGTTTCCCTTTATCCTGCATATTGTATCTATTAATGGGAATGTTTATTTTTAAATTATTTTTCTAAGTCATTAATTGGAAAATCAATAAATAAAAATTATTTTTAAAGATTACTACAAGATTTGCACATTTCACATAAAGGAGGACAAATTTTCAGGTAAGTCTATAGTACAGAATGTTTACAAGAACGAAGAGAAATTTATCACAAGATTGAAAAGTAAGCAGTGTATATGTTCAAAACTCCGTAACTACCCAGGAGGAAAGCAATTACTAAATTCATCTGCACTATTTACTAGTTCCTACTAGCTCACCATATTCCTTTCTTAATGAAAGACACAACTGCTAAGTTTTCGAAAGGATTGTAAAGTTGATAAATGCTATTAATTTAGACTAGAGCTGCAGATGGTTATAAAGATGAACAAATGAGGAGGTGACACTCCTGCACAACATTCCTTGTGAAGTTAGTTTTGGTTTTGTGAATCGCTTGTAAACTTACCTTGATCTTTTATTTTCTTATTCTTCCTAATAAAATCTAATGTTTCAATGAGCACATTTCATATTATGGCATTAAGCTGTTTTCATAAGGATTTCTATAACGTGCCATTTAAGATTCAGTTTATCCTTCCAATGCTGTTTTAGACAGAAAATTAAAGCAAAAAGTCAGACCACTACGGTACTGTTGTGACTGACAAACACAATTACCTATGGGACTTGAGTGCAAATAGCACTTTTCTGGCACATGGCTGTAAAGCAAACCATTGTGAATAACTGGAAATCCTGTCAGGATCTAATTAGAAGAAATAGGATATAAAACCAAGCAAGAAGTGGTCTGTGACTTCTTGGTAATCTCATGATTACCTGGCAACATCATTTGCAACAATTTCATATAACTCCTTAAAGTCACTGAGGGTTAAACACAGTGCAAGCCTAACCTGACGTGTGACTGGAACTTCAGTTTCACCTCGGCTGTGATTGCTGGCTGTGTCTCAAAAGCGAGACCTCCACATCATTCGGAGAGCTCTGTGGAGCTCATGGAATGTCAAGAGCCTGCAGGGAAAGCGAGTGTAGCCTGGATTGTCACGTCTGGCTTTACAACACACAGAAGTGTTCGTTAACAGTGAGAGCAGCTTGATGCTTCCCATATGAATATGCAGGAACCACCCAGGAGCCCAAGGCAGCTTTAAAATCTTGCTATTAAAGAGAAATGCAATCTACCATTCCTGCCAATGTAACAGTGCTTTACATAGAGAGAAGTTTCACAGGTTCTTCTCTGAGAAACTTACTACTCGAGGTATGCATGAATGTCAGACCATGCCACAAATTTCTTTATAAAGTTTCCGGGATCTACATATTGAGAGGCTATTTGAAAGAGTGGTAAAACAATTTCTTTTAAATATCATAAGTTCTTCTTATGCTAAAACTTAAAATCTTTCTTGACAAACCAGGAATCACTTACCACTGCTCCACAAAACACAATAAATAATGCAAATAGATAAAAGAACAAAAACTGGAAAAAATGGAAAACAGGAAATAGGTATTAAGGAAAATTCTGAAAACGTTATTAAATAGTCTTGCTTCAGTATCTCACATATTTCAGGAAAACTTTTTTCTTATGAAGTAGCTCAAATGAAAGGAAAAATGGTGCTAACACATACAGTTAAGATAAAAAATATTATAGAGAATATTCCTATTCTCTTATTATTTCCACATATTACAAAACATGTTACATGTTTTGGGTTGGAGGTTACACTTTTTAACTTCTTATACCAAAAGGAAAGTTCTTCATAATTAAGTGCTGCTGCTGTTTCTCCCTTACATTTAGAACTATTTGCTTATTAACTGTACATCAAAACATTTGACAGAAAGGTCTGCTTTTGCAAGAGAAAGAAGGTTTTTCTAGTTAATTCGATATTCCTCTAAACCTTGGTAAGAATCATGGAAAGTAGGCCAGAAGCTGGCTAGTACCTGAGATCTCACTCCTATTCCCTCATTTCCAGTATTTCAGAGTAGAAATCATGTTTAGATGTGCTCATCAGTGTAGTTGCTACAAGGAGACAGAGGTGGACAGAACATACCTACAGTGGATCAGTCGGAATTTTTTCAAGCCAGAATCCCATCCCTGAAACTGGTCAAAAGCAGGTTAAAAGATGAAAGAAGCACAAGTGATTCAGTTGCTTACACAGGGACTCAGAGAGAAATGGTCTCTGCATTGAGTCTGTTTTTGAGAGCATGATTCAAGACAAGATAAATCATATGAGCAAATGAAATTTGAGAAATATCTAAGAGATTTGGAAATACAAGTTTACTGACATATTCCTAAAGCTTGCAGCTTTTTAAAATCTTATCCTAAACAGCATAGAAAAATAGAAATTAATAGTATTAACTAACACTCTTTCAGTTAGAACTAGGAATCACCTGCCGCTCTAAAACCAGCTCTGCTGCTTTACTCTCCTCTGCACTACTACTGCAAAATCTTTTTCTCCTGCAATTTCAAAATAATCTCTGTCATTTCTGAATCTAGAATGCTACCGAACCTTATCAGCTGAGCTCTTATCATCCCGGTTTTGCACAGAGGCTCTGTTAAAGTTTTGAACTGTCCCACAGCCGTTGCTGCCTGCCAGCTGCTGCCAGCGCACGGCTCGCAGGCCAGCTCAGTCCCGTTACCGCAGTTTGGCTGTGTCACCATCCGCTGACTTTGCGCTACAGGTGTCACAGAGCTGCCTCTTGGCACCCACCTGTAAAGGTAAGGTTTCCCTGAATTAATCATATCGCCTTCTTACCTAGGTTTTCATTCTGGCCTAGTCTGAAGCCCAATGGACTCAAACAGAGAATCTTCTAGCTTCACTGTTAGACTTTGCATTGTCCTCTTCAGCTGTGTAATGACTTACTAAATGATTTTTTAACCCTGAAAGCACCACATTTACTAACACTGCAAACTGTAATGACTGAAGGGCTAAGGATCTACTTTACTTGCCTCTTTGCAACAAGGATTGGTGTAACTGAAGTCAGGAGGAACACGATGATTTATGGAGCTCCTGCTATACTGGGCTGCTCAGCCCAGAGATCAAGCACAAAGCATGGATGTAGTTCAGAAGGCTGTCTCTGCCACAGCACAAAAATTTGCAAATTTTATCACAAAGAATACATATCTTTACCTAAAGAGTGGAAGCTGGCTTTGCAAAATAGCTTGAAAATTATGTCAAAACTGATCTCAAAATGCAAAGATGTTTCAAATGAAATACATGAAATAGTAAATCTCTAATGCATGTAATCAAAAGCACTTTTCTTTCTGTGGTGTTTATTTCCATTCTCCTCTTGGGAGAAATTTGGCATTTATCATTTTAGTAGCATCTATTATCTCTCGACATTTCCAAATTTTAGCAGAAAAGCCTCCACCTTCTCCCAATACACAATAGATGAAAGCTTTCTAAGGCTTCAGCCCTTCTCAATATCTCAAAGTCACATATGGGATAAAGAAAGAAACAGGATGTTTAAGTAAATTATACAAAAATAGGAAGAAGGTTGTTTATGAAATGGCAACCAGAGTCCTGACATACACAATATTCTCATTGTTTTTTCCTTTACTAAGTTTTCTGACCCTTCTGGATTTTTGTTTTGTTTTGTTTTTTTCTGGCTGATTTATTCATCAGCTTTTTCTATCACTATGGCAAAGGCAAATATCCTCTGGAAGGAAGACCATTTTCACTCCTCCACACTTCCTCTGGGACAGAGAAGAAAGAACATCGATTTATTATCCTGCCAAAGTTGGCCACCTGGACAGAGACACCCATCATTTTCAGAACAGAAGTGCAAGACTACAGCGTGCTCTGGCAAAATCTGCCTGAGGAACAGATCATTTCCCACATTTGCCTTTACTGTAGGTCCAATGTCTAACTTCCAGCCACAGCCAACAGCAGTGGCTTCAGCAGAAGATGAAGACTGCACATAACTGGCCAAGTTCATAATGCAGTTCTTTAAATAATGCCCTTATTTGCTGAGATTATGTCTCCTTATTTGACGTATGACTTCCTTCTTTAGCATGTCTTACTTTACTGCAGTTATTATTCCTTCAACGGTGAAAAACCACAACATTTTTTTCAAAGTCAAAATCCATGCAGAATGAAAAATGCATACAAACACTGGTAAATATTGGAGCATATAAATTTGTATAAATGGAGCATTTTATCTCTGAAGACAGCAATAAACTTCCCAAAAGTTTCCCACCTACAAATGGTTGTATAATCAGACAGTATCAGTTTCAGAAATCACAACATACTTAAATCAAGGAAATGTGAAACATTGACTGGAAATGAGAGGAATTCTCACTTATTAAATCACAGTTCATGCTAATCTTCAGATTAAAAAAGTAATTTTCCTCATTTTGTCTATGCTGTGATATTTATAACATTTGAACTGCCTGTATTTAGTCTGTGACCTTTACATTTGACCTTTAACTGAAATAAGTTACAGAAAGATAGACTAAAAGATATTAAAAAAAAAAAAAAAATTAAAGTTTATGATGGTCTAGAAGTTAAAATCATTGCCATGTAAAAGCTGATTTTTAATTTTTTATATATTCCAACTAGATGTAGGACTTAGGCCAGTTTTACTGAACTTCACTAACTGAGTGAGTTGACACATGGTCACCTATAGGTATCCTACATGTCAGTGTTTTTATCTGCAGTTTAACCCCATTGAAACGATATTCTTGCCCAGTTTTAAAACTCCTCACAACACAAAACTTTATGGCCTACACTTATAATACATAAATGCTCTGTACTATGTGAAACATACGCAAATATATTAATATAATGAGTTTTTAACATCTATGGGACATATAGACTAAATAATTATATTCAAAGGAGAAAATACATAGATCTTTCTCAATATATTATAATTTCTTTTAGAAAAACTTCTTATTTAGTGATTTATATATATATACTGCAGATTACTCCTGAAAATGTCTTCTATATGATACCTTTATTTAAGGTAAACACAAATTTGTTTTCTGGTGCCACAAAAATGCTATATCTGCATCTATTTTGTCAGGATTAAGACTCATTTTAACAATGAATTTATTAGTCCTATTCTACACATGACAGGGAATTTATAGCTTATATCATCTCAGATATATTTAAATCTCAGTTCATTTAAAAACCTTTTTCTCAATTTGCAGGTGAATATCAATATCGCCAATTGTTTGCCTGCATACAAGCAGAGGCCAAGGACTACTGTTTCTGATGGAAACTGTCATTTGACTTGTCTAATAAGCTCAAAGGAAATGGAAAACACTGTGAATGAACTACACAGGAAAGTTCAAAACTCATCCGTAGTAGCAAAAGGAGAGAAAACGCTTCAGTATTCCAAGTTCTATTGGAATCCTTCTAGGGAACTCAAATGTTGGGCCAATGTATCTATATGCTGAATTACATCAATCTTCAAAAGTACTGTATTCCCTTCAGGGCACATAAAATCCATATACAAGCAATTAGAGAAGTCAATCTCAATTTCAGTTCTCTTTAAAAAATGGTTGAAAAACATTTTTAATTAAAAACCTGTAAATATTCACCCATTTCTTCTTTTGACTTTGACGTAACTGTCACGTGTGATCTCCAACAGAACATGGAATTCATCTCCCTGATGCAGGTACCCAGTTGCTTTCAGTATCCTGGCTGACTGTTTTCCTTGTCTAAAATGTTCTATTTCTTGTCATATTGTTATAGTTGGGTTTTTTATTTTATATTCTAGTCATATTTTCATAAATTTCTATCAGCATTGTCATATAGTAAAGCATCAGAGATTATGATGATGATGATGATAATAATAATAAAGCTAGTATTAATTTGGTGGGGAAAAATTAAGGCATTTGAGAGTCACTAAAATTTCTTATTTGCTTCTCTATGGAGAACTGTGTGACCAGAATGATTTGGCCATACAAACACCTATAAGTCTTTCTTAATGTGGACCCTATAAGTTGTGCCACCAATAGGGTATTGCAAGTTCTTTATTTGCAATCATGTCAGATAATTATTGGCAAGGATTAGCACCATTGAATTTTGATTCTTTTGGACCAATTCAAAGAGTCTTGTTTTCCTTTGGAAGGACTTCAAAACTATGAATGATTGCCGAGAAAAGCAGCCTTTGCTAGGAAAACACAATACAATGAAATAGGTCACTGGAAGTTTCCCTCTAAATTTTTTTACATACAGCCTTTTAGGGAGCAAAGGGAGGTAGGGCCTTCCATCTGAAATAATAAATCCCAACTAAGTTACAGAACCCTATGGTTACAGAAACACAGTCATTCACACAATTATGTTAAAGAACATTAGGTGCTTCTGGAGTCTCCACCCTGAAATGGTTTCCTGTTTTCTGAAACCTCAGCTACTGATGCTAAATGATTTACTTTAATGCAGCTCATCTCATCCTGTTTGTAAATCTGCCACTGAAATTAAGTTTTCATACAGCTGTGAAGTCTGTCCAAACTGAGCACTGTTACATGCCAAACTAGAACCTGGTGTGAACTTTCCTGAGTTAAGAACCTGTCTTCTCATTTTCACTGTGGGATACCTTATGTTTCTGAGATCCTATAGGAATAATTAAAAGCCTTGAAAATAGACACAAAAAAGGAAAATTGAGCCACTGAACTAAACTCATCTTTTAGTTCTTGAAGAATTTGTTCATACAGCTATAGGGTTAGTTATAGATTTTAAAAACACTCATTGAAATCATAAAGATACCTTTACAGAAACACAGCTTAACAGGATAAAAGCAATTAGTCATGGATCAAATACTGTTAATAAAATGGAAGTGCTTTGTACTTCCAAACTTGTTCTAGTGAAGATGACTATTGATCAAAACACTTTCTTAGAAACTCCCACATCAATAGCTATATGTAGAAACAAAAAAAATTATAGTCAAATCTGTATTGACATCATTTGATTAAACAAAATCCATCTCAGGGTCCCTTCCAAGGCATATATGGGTTCTGTTCTAGCCCATTCTCTCTCTGTGATTAAAAGAGAATGAATCAGGCTTGTAAGAAACCTGAGAGTACAGTTTTGGAAGTACTCTCCTTCATAGTTATGCCTAAAATCTTAGGAAACTTTCAAATTACCTCAGATTTTTTTTTCTTATAAAACAAGAATTCTCTAGATAAAGATGGAAAATAAGAATTCTCTAGAATCTCTTAATTTGCTTAGTGTATTATTTTTTCCCCGACATGTCAAGCAATAGTTTTCAAAGTCCAGGCTGCAACAGCATGAAATCCAGTTAGACTTGCACTCCTGCTTTACTGCACTGATCTGATTTTCAGGCTTTCTTGAAACCTCCACCAGTCCTCAAGAAAAAAAAAAAATGTTGACCAGAAAATACAAAGCCTCACCAGTCCTCACTTGTTGTCTTTACAGTTCATGAGTTAAAGCGGATTGATGGGAATTACTGTGTTTTTCCTGTTAAGGCTTTTTGGCTTAGAGATATCTCCTGGCAATTAAGATTAGTTTGAAAATGTCTGCACTCCTAACTCCACTTGATTGCATAAATTTTCTATACTACCAACATACTTAAAAATCCCTACAGAATAATCTCCTAGATAAAATCTGAAAACACTTGACATTCCTTTTGATATTTTTAATGTTTTTTCCACTCTGTTAAGCTTTGACTCATGATCATTTCCAACAATCATGACTGCCTGTGTACATTCATATTTTACAAATACAGCAGAAATTATCTTTTACAGTTCTTGCTCATTCAACCATATTGGAGTTTAAAACTACATCACCAGCATTTTAGCAAATTTCATGCAAAACAGACTGGTCATAGCAAAGTCTCCAGTAGATGTCATGGTATAAATGCTACTCTTACAAAATAATTTTAATATCCTGCATCCAAAAACATACAGTTATTCACATTACTTAAGATGTTCCTTAAAATACTCACAGTTCTGCAAGTTTCTAGTTTGAATTTTTTTTACCAAAAACTTCAGTTCTTTCCAAATGGAGGTATTATCCAAATATTGTGTATGACCAGACCATACACACACACCATCAGTCCTTCAGAACAAATAAACCTGTCTCAGCTCTTGCTTGCATGTGCCCAGGACAGTCCTAAACGCACCTACATTGTAGCTCAACAGCACAGCCGGTCTGCTGGAGCTGCATTCCCACGGTCTCTGTCAGTATGACATGCTATGAAGGAACTTCTGCAATGAGATATTTTACTTAAAATTGCTTTTAAGATTGCAAATTCACATGCTATAAAATGGGAAAGAAGATAATTGAAGTTTCTATGTTTGTGTTTTCCCACACACATTTTTTTTCCCCCAGGAAACCTTCTGTTTCTTTAGTATAAGAGATAAATTGATTGTGGTAACAAGTGAGGGGTTGGACTACAAAGGAGGCTGTTTGTACCTGAACTTCGTCTCATTTAGCCACAATTAAAGTCACTGAACACTGTTATTTCCCTAATTAAAGTAGTAAGGAATGTTATTACTCTGAAAATTAAGGTGCTTATTGCTTTTAGGCAATCAGAGTTAATAGAGTTGAGGTGCTCCAGACTAGTGGGTAGAAAACACGAAGAAATTATTCAGTGGCAGTTGTCTTTCATGTTTTGGCGAGCTACATCAAGTGTGTTGGCCTAGGTACAATACAAACACCCTTGTACAATTCAGTACATCTATTATCCTCTGAACAAGCTGCAAGGGAGGAGAAGGTTTTTAAATCCTGTTACTAATAGGAATTGTTGTAATATCCTCATGATTATGAGGAAATGCTTTGAGATTACAGACTAAAAAAAGAAGACATAATAACACAGCTACAGAAAAAAAAGCTGTAGGCCATATCCAGCTTCTAAATGTTTTTTACACGAGAAGTAACACCCATTTTGTACCATTTCCTATATCCACAACCACTTCTACAAGGAGAGAATACCAAGCAACACCCCGATCCTCACAGCAATTTCCCTTGAGAGAAGTTCCTGTGCTTTGCTATAGTAAATGAACCTAAACTCCAGACAGCTCAGGGGAAATGACACCCTGAGCAGAGAGTGTGATTTTAGTCCCTGGAACAGCACACCTGTGGAGTCCTTCAGTTACATGAGGAAAGCACTTATTTTTAAGAAACAGGCCTGACAAAGAACTGTTCTGTGACAGGCCATCTTATGAAACAATAAATCTGAGATCCATGAAGCTTAGATGAGGAGTGACTCACAGATAACAGCCCAGCACTGTGGAGAACCCAGGTGCCTGAACCCAGGCAGCCAGCAGTGCCTGCTGTGAGCCCCTCCACGGCATAGGCTCCTCTGGGCTCCTACAAGAAAATCTTACAGTTAACCATTAAAAATCTATCCAGCGAGCTCATCAAGCAAAGAACAACAATTAGACTATGGAAAGAGAAACCTCATGCAGAATTTAGATTCAACAGTGATTCCTAACTATGGGGGATTTTGTGTGATGTAACACTTGAATTACACAGTTACAACAGAAAAAAGTACTGAAATTGAACCTGTTTAATAGCCGATAACTTTATACTTGTTACCATAAAAGGATTACAATAAGCACACAAAAGTATATGCTCTGGAGGTTTTAAAAGCTTCAGACTATTCAAATGTTAGATTTCATCTCGGAGATATTTTCCAGCCTTAATGATTCTGTGATTACTATTATCTCCATTTTCAAACTCAGATGGGCCTATGCTATGAGGCAAACTTCGCTCACGCTAGACCCTTCTGCCACGACTAGTTGTGGTACCAGTCATTGCTAGCTAGATGTCCCATGCACACTAGGCTACATTACACAATGACAAAAATAAGAGCCTGCCTTTTAACATGTTTACAACATACACGATTTTATGCACAATATTTAGTTCTACTCCTTTCGGACGGTTTAAAATTGTGCAAATGCTTTCCAAGCATAGCACTGATGCAGTGAAGAATGGGAAGTCACAGTAAAAATATCTAATGAGCACAAACATGTGAAAACCCTGTGCCTGAGGAGAAGACAGCTACAAAGAGAAATGCACCCTTGGCAAGCTCCCTCTCTGCCAAGACATTTTCCAGTAATGGCAAATGGCCCAAGTTATATTGGTGAGGTCAAAACTGGGGAAGCCTCACTGTGCAAAGCACTGGAAAAATGTACATGCTACTGTTTGAAAAGTATCTGCATGATGCTCTCACAAGCATATAGATCTCCACATAGACAAAATTGTTCTCAGACCCAAAGGAACTTAAAATACTTCCTTCCTCACTACCACATGTCTATACTTCCTTCTTGATTATTACATGCCCCAGCATCGTCTGGTTCCCTGCAGCTGCTGGGCACTTTTGTCCATGCAAACAACAATAACCTAGAACAATGAAGACAATCTGCTGAATAAGGTAACTTGTTCTGACATTCTGTCTTTACAAGTCTGCACAATACCGAACATTGTCTATTCTCCTGTGGTAGAACTGTTGCAAGTGCTAGCATTTAAAGTCACAGCAGGTATATAAAACTTCTGAGCCTTCCTTGCAGTAGCACCTCTTAAGTACCTGCGCTCTCCTCTTTCAATTTCTTTTCAGTTACCAATAAATTAAGAGTTATTTTGAAACTCTTCTTTCTGGTAATTAGTTCTTCATCTCATTTTCAGTAGTTCCGTTTGACTTTTTCTTAATTATGAAATCACCTGCACCCTTATACACTAGTTTCATCATACCCAGTTTTCCTTTGCATATTTATTTTCTCTTCCCAGTTACTCAGAAGGTAACTTCAAAACTGCATTTATTTTCTTTAAAGACTCTCTTCTACACTGACAGGTCTCACATTTCCTATCACCATAATTGCTCTTGGGAATTTTTCCAATCCTCTCAAAATCACATGTTAAATGTTTTCATTTCCTTTCCAATATGCCTTTCCAAAAGTCAGTTTCTTACACTTTGAATTACAGCCAATCTCTCATTCAGTATGATGAACACCTCTCTTATGCCTTTGCAAACATTTCCTCACCAGCACCTGGAAAGAGCTGGCGAGATCACTCAGATGACTACTTTTTCACAAGCCATTAATGGTTCCAGGCACTACTGAATGTAGCCTGCAGTTGCCCTGATAGCTAGAACAAGCAGAACTGTAAGATATTTTATAGAAGGCATATTTGCAGGCATTTAACCTCTTTGCATGTCTTATAACTTCCAAAACTAGCTAAATTCTCAAACTCCTGGCTTCCAAATACTTCCCAAATATGCCCCTATATTATTTCTTAGTATTGTGTGCTTGCACTATTGTTCCTTTCGCACATAGTTCCTGCTCTGTCACTCAGTTACTTCATTTGTACAAAATCAGTATAATTAATTAAGATTTCCTACTATTCTTTCTTTCAGTTGTCCTGTTGGAATGCCCCCACCTACCTAGAAACATTGGAAAAATTTTCTGAGATATCGAAATGGAAACCTTCTCCAGGAGAATTAAAAAAAAGAAAAAGAAAAAAAAAAATGGATAAAACGTGGTATTTGTGAAATGAAACAAAACAAGACAGGATTAAAAAAATACTCTCGATACTAAGTTCAGTGTAGGCTCTCAGCACACGGCACAATCTCAAAAGTGAAAAAAATAACTAGATGTTACATCACAGGTAAGTATTTCTGATTCTTAGTTGTGTAAAATACTGAAACATACACATAATATGAGTAGAGGGTCTTAGTTCCAGTTAAGTATGTAATAGAAGCCTCATAAGTGCTCTAATGTTTTGCTAAAAGAATCCTTACTATCATTAAATAAGAATTGTAAATGGAGGTATAACAATGCAAGAAACCATCCCTTTAGTTGGCAGAGCATTCGGCCATGAACTCAGAGGCTCACAGGTTTTGTGTAAAAAAATTCTAACAAACTTTTACTACAGCAATCACATCTTGATAGCTCTGAACATGTTTTGTACATATGTACTAGTGCAGACACTGTTTATTGAGGGTTCAAAATCTGTGGAAATACCCTTGTAAAAGAGAGGAAATGGAAATCCCCCTCACATCCATCATTACTTCAAAATATTTTATGTAAAATTAATATCATAGTCATGGATGGAGTTGACTGTTTAGGAATATGGAAAAATCTTCTTGCATTGTGGGTATTTTGTGAGGTTCTGTAGGGGCCTGTATGGTTCCAGAATCTCCTGCTTATAACTATTCTTTCTCAGTAAAAACTTAATCTCTGTTAGATATTGGTCCCTTCTTTAACTTACATTGGAATAACTCTTGTATTTTGCAAGACTACACTAGAACTGAAAGAAAAAGAAAAGGAATGTATGTGGTCAAATTAACTCCTTCAAGCAAATGCTGCAGATAGCAGGCACACAGGGAGGCGAGGCTCTTTCCTCTGGCTTGTTACACTGGTTATGAACGTTCTCATCTTCTTCTTTAGTCCTCACCTGTGCTGGAGAAAGTTGCTTCTAGATATTCCTGCTTATAATAGAAATACTGCCGTTTAGAACTTCACTACTGGTCAAAGCTTACACTCAGAGAGAAAACAGAGAGAGAAGAAAAGCAAAAAAAAAAGAGTGAGGGGCAAGCAGGAATCTGTGTCGTTCCCCCACACCGTGGGCCCCCGAGGGAAGGCTGCTGCTGCCGAGAAGGTGGCTCGTGGGTGAGGAACGTCGGGGAAGCTGCATTTAGTCCTTGGGCAGGCAGACGGGGTCACTCGCACATAAACTATTACAGCAAAAGTAACAGTTGCAACAGGAGATGAAAAGGAGGATGTGTGTCTTTCCACAAGCTGCACCTTAACTGCAATGCAGTAGCAGGCTTGGGTTTGAATCCTAAACTGAGGCAAGCAGAAAAATGGTCTTTCAGCCTCAGCTCCTGCCCTGTCCTCCAGCCGGCCTGGGAGACATGCTGTGCCTGAATTAGGGCAACTGACTTAGGCTGACTCTGGAAACACTGAGCCAGCACGGGGAATTTGTCATGTCATTTGCTATGGAATACGGCAGCAAATATTCACAGATGATTGAAATAAACAAACAGAACTAATCTGGTACCTTCCAAGGATGTAAAACAAATTAGTTTACCAGAAACTAATAAGAAGAGTGATTTTCAAGTGACTATTGCACTATAAATGTATTTACAATAATCATCTGAAATTCTGATCTGCTCTTCAAATCAGTATGTTGTAAAATGCCATGTCAATGAAGAGCCTACTCAACATCCCATTAGAATGTTGTATATTTCTAATGCACTCCTGGTATTTCTAAGAAACAACCTTCATTGTAATAAATAATTGTTAATTTATTCAGAGCAATTAACAACTTCAATAAATGTTAATGTTTTCATGTACTGTCAGGGTGTCTTCTGCTAGAAGACTCACAAGGCTCTAAGCCTATTTCATAGACCCCGCTTGGACTTCCTGTGAAGAGTCACCAGCCAAAATTTAACTATCCTGGTACTTTTATTATTTTATAAATATATAGCCTTTAAAATACAATGAACCATCTTGTGAATAAATTCATCCAAGGATAGTGAAGTAAAATAAGCACTTTCAATGTGTGATAAGCAGCTTAAAAAAATATTAATGTTTAGAACTTATTTTTAAACATATTCACAGATTCAAAATACATTAAATTCAACTCATGCTTTTTTCGGTTCACCTATGACACTAAATCCAAAAAACAGTCATGCTGGATTTCTTGCTGAGTGTGCCTATTTTATGGCTGTTGCTGCAATCCAAAATTAGTGCTTTATTTAGCATCAGCACTTTCTTGCAAACAAATACAAAGTTGACAGTTATTTTTAAGAATGTGCTGCATCACACATTTAGAAAACACAAATAATGCCTGCAAACATGAAGGAGATGTACCTTATAGAGTGTCACAGGAAACAGAAATCTCACAGAACAAAAAGATCTTCCTATCACCAATATCTAGAATTTGGACCTGCTATTGTTTATTTAAAACATAGGGAAAACTCTGCTTCCTGTCACTATACATGTATTTTGCTCCATATACAACATGACCCTTGACTTTAATAATAGACATTAGAGAACTCCTTGGCTTCCACTCAGTTTAGCCACTACAGACTGAACCTGCAGAAGGTTCAGCCAACATCCACACTACTTTAAAAGGATTTGACACATCATCAGAAAAAACAAAATATGAGTTTCCTTGAATTCTAGGGGGAAAGCACTTGAATGGCAAAAAGGAAAAAAAGAAAAGCACAGAAACATCGCCAGGTCAGACAATCCTGCTCCCTGTTGCTGAAGCAGCACAAAGCAAAACTTCCAGCTGTACAAGTACTGTATCAGCCCTACCATATTTCTTAGGGCTTTTGAAGGCTGAAACCTGCAGTCAGTTCTCCAAAGTCCAGAACCAAGTGGCAAACTGCATGGTACAGTCCCCAATAAGGAACAAACGTGTGATTCCTAAAGAAGTTAATAAAAGAAATTTAAAAACTAAGGCTGGTTTTTAATAAAGCAGCAGGAATCCATGGTTAACTAAGGACAAGGCTCATGATCTGCCATGTCTTAGTGCAAGTTGGAGGAATGCTAGTACTGACTGGGTGATGCTCCCCTTCCTGGGTAATCTACGGCATCTCTGTATTCCGTGCAAATGGGCACAGCAGCAAGTAGGCATTGTCTTTGAAAGGTGTTAACAGGAATGAGAGTTTTTCACCTGTTGCTGATAGAAGGGAAACATTTAGTAATTGGTTATAATTTCTTCTGAATTTTATTCCTAAATCCCACCTCTTCACCATTTTGGTGATGGAGGCCTTTTACGTTTTCCATCTCTTGGGAAGCATCATTGCTCCCATTTAAACTTGAAGTACATCAGCATACTGATACTAAGCCCAGGAGTTAAAAAGGACTCTGGAATGACCAAATACACAATAAAACAGGAGTTGGCAAATTCAGTGTATCTTGAAATGGGAGGAAGATGTAAAAAAAAAAAACCAAAAAACCCCAAACCTGCTGTGAAATTTTCTTTTTTTTCTTATTTTTAAACAGAATGCCATGTTAAAAGTAACAGAATTTTTCCTCTTTGCCAAACTAAAGGATATTTGGTTTGCTACTAATTGTTGTTCTAATAGCCTTCTACTAGGTTCTTCAAATTTGCAGTCCCACTGCCCAAATTAATATGCACCTACGTCTCTGCACACTTTCTACAAACTTTTGAATTTCCTCCACTGTGCCTTCTGTCCACAGATGATTCCTTCTCTTCTAGCCTCTCCTGAAGCCTCTTTGATAAACTTCCTGTTTTCTTGACAGTGTTGACTATGTCCACTATCTTATTTTCACTTCCAAGGAGGTGTCTTGCTCTCCCATTCCTTCCCATCCCATTTTCTCCTCTTTGTTCCTACTTCTTTTGTTTTCCTGCTTGTTCCTTAACACTGTCCTTGTAGACTTGCAGTTCTATGAATTTGCTTTACTGACCTTCATATGCTGTCTTCTGTAATTATATTAAGCTTTTAAAGTAATCTTGCTCATCCTTTTTTTTGTAGGATTTGCAGAAGTTCTGCAAGTGTCTTCCTAGCAACTACTAACCGTGAAGCTTTCCTAGCATTTCCAAACTACTTACATGCTCATCCATACCTCTTACTGTCACATTACTGACATACTGAACTCTGAAGGAACAGTATGGTATTTTTTGGTTACCTTCTGCCATGACAAAATCATACTAAATCAGTTATTTTTTGCATCTGTTTCGTGACAGATCCACATTTGTGTAACTTGTACAGCAATACCTCATCTCTAAGACAACAACTATTGACCTCCTCTTAAGAAAAGGACTCTTTCTTTAGCAAAAGACCTTGGTTCAAACATGGCATGCTGCTATGCAGACCCCTTCACTGCCTAAGCTAAAGATACAAATGAAAAAGCCTAGAGGCTGGCTTTACTACAGATGCAAATTTATTTGTCTGACTGGGTTCTATTTACTTTCAAATGCTGAGACTTCAAAGTAATTATAAAATAAGACCTCTCCAGACTTCCAAAGCTCACAGATGTTTTTGTTTATTTGTTTTCTGTTTTAACAACTTTGACATTCTCCTAAGGAATTCTTATGCTTAAACTGCCTACTTGCGCTCTTAAATAGTAATTACTGGTTAGGTAAAGGCTTTGGTTTGCCTTATAATTTTAATAAAAACTACATGAATATATTCCTGTTTGACTCATTTCTGATAAAAATACAAATGGATGAAATACCTATATTCGTTAACTAAAAAATAGTAAAAAGCAGAGATTAGAGAAACTGACATATCATAGTGAAAATATATGTATATAAAGACAACTCAGTGAGTGTCTTACAATAACTACCCCAGATATTTGCTTGAATGAAATGTATACTTTGGTAGTGTAGGTCCCTTTACCTATATCCTTAAAGTCATTAAAGGAAGGTTTAATGAGTGCTTCAGGGTGGATTATTTTTCTCCTCTAGCTTGTTGGACCGAATCAGATGAGTGTGTTGGTTTCCTGTAACTGCACACATGTGGTACATAGCTTATCTACTTCCATAAATAATAATGTATATAAACAGAAATATCTGAGCATATGTTTAAAAATCACAAATATGTTTAAGTTATGTTAAGGCAGTGATGCATAAACTACTTCTCACAGCTTTATCTGTGTAGGCAATCTTAAAGCCATTTTACATCTGCATTCTTTTTCATGTCTATATGCTTAAGTTTAAGCCTGTTTGTGTTATAAAACCCAAAAGGTAATTGTATCAGCCTGTTCTCTCCCTAATTCCCCTCCAAAAATTCTGACCCTGTATTTGCTGATATTTACTGAATCCTAGAGGCTATTTAGACCAGATAACTTGCACAGCTTCACCCTGTTCACCAGCAGCACATGATCCCTTTGGACCATAGTGCCATCTAGCTTCTCTTTTCCTGACCTCAGTAATTCCATGTGCGGAAGACAGCTGAGTGATATAGCAAAAGAAGGGCCAGGGAAAAATCATTAATAGCATTGTCAAGTTGGTTGACTATTTATCTAGACACACAGCTTAATTAGGGGAGCCCAACAATAAAACCCTTCATTATCACGTTTGATAATCCAAACGTGAGACAAAAGTATGTATTTTCCTCTGGAGGAGGTCTTATTGCTTCCCTTCAAAATGGGAAAATCAAGATCCATATTGATGCTCTAGGCAAGCTACCAATGCCTTTGCAAAAGCTGTGGCACCATACCAATACTAATACACACTCCACATGACAGCAAGGACATCATGGCTAAATCCTCGCACATTGCTGAAGGCGTTTGTCTCTTACAGAGAAACCTCTGCTTCTAAAGGAGCAAAATGTGAAGAGACTTGGAACATTCCTTGAGGTGCCTAAAAACGCTAGTGAAAGCAGCTTTCCCTTCACCTGATGTGGTGGTAGGGTAATGGACTTCCGTGCATACACATGGAATCTGAGATCCCCTCAAAGGTGCCTGGGTTTCACTTGCCTTTGCAATATATGCAGGACCTAGCTATATGCAAGCATACAACAAATCCAGTCCCTTTAATGAAGGTGTAACTCCAGAACAAGAGCTGCAGAGTAGAACAGATAAAGTCTCTTCCAGGTCTGGGTCTGACTCATGTCCTTGGCAGCTTCTGCTGGACTACACAAGACTCAATCTAGTTTGCTTAATCTTTCTTTCTAATTCACTGCTGTGCTCACTACTACCAGGAGGGATAGGTATTTCCTGCTCTGGCCCATGTGCATGCTTTGTTCCTCCACTGGCACCATTACATTAACTTCTTACTACTGGAATGCCAAGTAGTTAATGCCTTATAGGAAAATAGCTGAATCTTCAAACATTTACTTCAGAATGAATGTCAAGATAAAGATTTCCCATGAAATCCTACTAACCAACCAAACTTCTTCAATGATCAGGTTATATTAAGGCCTTAATCCCTAAATAATTAACAAATTAATTGAGATTCCACTGGTCTTATCCCTTTCCACATAAACCACTTTAAGTCTGTGAAGAGATGAGGATAAGTGGGCTTCTGAATGTGTAAAGGTGGCATAAATGCGCAGCTCTTAGAGAGATGCAGTAGTTGTGGCCTTTTGCAACAGGCTTGTATGAGGGAGAACAACTCAGATCCCTGGCTGGCCCCTGCAAAAGAGCAGCTGCAGCTGAGCAGCCTTCTTGTTCCTAAAGACACAGCTGTCTGCACTGTGGCAGCTTCCACCAGCATCAGACACTCTTGGTTAACAGCTACGGACTACCTTGGCGTCCGAATGCTTTCATGGACAGTCTTGGCAAAAGCTTGTCCATAGATTACTTGAATAAAAGTATTTATGTAATAGGTACCTATGCCAGCCTAAGAATGCTGGCACATAAACAGCTTTGTACACTTCTGCTCGGAACCAATATTGATGTCAAAGTACCACCAAATATATATGACAACAAATCACCAACTTTGTTCCCAAAATCAATTAATAGAAAACGGTATTTCAATATAGTACTGTGTAAGTGATGAGAAAAAGAAACAAAAGAACACTTCAGTATTTCTCTATGTATCTCATTTACAGATATAAACTTACATGGGCCATTCTATCCTGATTAAGTTGATCACAATTACTTTCAGATTACAGATAAGAATAACATATAACCAGCTATTTTATTCATTAGGTTAATATAATATTTATAGTTTATATGTTATTAAATGAGATAATGATTACAATACTCTTAGTTTTACATGTAGTGGGTTTTTTATACTGAATTATTTGCTCCACAAGTTGTGTTCACACAGCTTCCTCAATATGCTTTTCCTAGAACCTTTTTTACATTTGAGAAGAGATTGTTTATACATTTGTATACTTATAAGACAATATTTTTTTCTCTATAACTAAATAAAAATTATCTCTGAAATCTAGAAGAAAATAGGCCAACTGTATTAATAAAATCTGAAGAAGCTACCAGATAACGACAATTTTTTTTTTTCAGAGATTTGCCATACGTTCTACAGAAATCAGACCTATTTTATCCTCTGGGAAGCCACACTCTCTCTGCCACCCGCACCCTTCGGTCTTGTAAACATGTGTCTCCCAGGAGTCCTGATCTCCAGATCAGCTTCTGGGCATTAGGGGTCACCAGCTTCTGACACGACAGAGACCTTGGGAGGAGCAGCCAGAACACCTGGGGCACCACGCACTCTACTGCAAAAGGGTATGGGATCATCTACCACTCTGACACATGCTGCCAAACAAGATTTCTCTGAGCAATAAAACCATTTTAAAAATATTCTTAAATTCCCAAACTCAACCAAAGGGATGCTCTTCAAGGGATATGAAGTTCTGACAAGTTTTGTCTATCTCAAATGAAATAAAGCCACAGTTCAAAAGGCTACATATTTTATAATTACATACACATGTATGTACATGTAAGTACATAATTCTTATATGTTAATAACTTAGTAACAAAATATCTTCCCCTCAACAATCTCAACAAGTACTTGTGTTTGGGCTGATACCAAGCATGGGACACTATCATCTCCAGGATTTTTTTAGCATAGTATGACTACATTGCAGAAGGGACTATAATTATAATCTTGACATTACCATAACGACCGTGGTTGCTATCAGGTGACAGGTATTATATAGATAATCAGTAGACAGCAATATTTAATGATGCATGAGATAAAAGAAAATTAATTCATGCCTTTAATTCAGCTCAGAGGCAGCATTTGTTAAATTTGCACGTGACTTTCCTAATCCTGTTCATATGTACATAACAGTTATATGAAACAACAAAGAGCCAAGCAAGATATCTGCTGTGAAATTCAGAGAGCTTTACTCTTTATATACAATGAAGAATTTTTTGTGTTCCTATTTATCTCTATTTTTTAACACAATATAGTTCTACTGCCTTTATTTAATTAGCATACAAAAAAATGCTAGTAGCCACAGTGAAAGGTATAAAAAAAGTCTTTGCTTGAAATCAAATAGAAGCAGTAGTGAGGCTGCCTTTTTTTCCCCATGTTGCAACCTACCAAATCTTTCATTTCATCTGTCCGAGAGAAATAATGCCACAAACTGAGAAAAACTAATCTAGAGTTAAGGGGAGATGCTCTGTTGAATGAAAGAGGGAAAATTATGCTCACTGGAGGAGCTAATATGGCTGAACATTTCAAATCCTGCAAGATTTTATCACTACCTTTATAAAATAGGATTAATTGAAAGAGATATTTTTATGGAAAAGGACACTCCTGCAATGAAGCTATTCCAGTATGTGTAGATGGCCATGGGTAAAATACAACAGAAGACAAAGAAGTAATACTCAAATACAGATATGAACAAGTACTACTCACATATCTTCACAATATTTCTGGTTTCTAACTCTGTTCAAACCTTGGTGCTCCTGTCTCCACAGCGACAACACTGCTACAGTCATCTCACTGAATCTTGGAATGGAAGATGCAAAGTTTATAGAGAATCACAGGAACAGTGTTTAATGAAATGCCATCAAACTCAATGTCAGAGGTTCCAGGCTGAGAAGAAACTGGCTATCTCAGCACTGTGGTACACAGAGGCAAGGCAGACAAAGGGGTCAGAAGAAAACATAGAGGATATGGAATAAACATGAAGCTAAGTTTGCGCAATGTTTTATAAAACTGACTGTTTTTCAATTCATCATCTTTGTCCCTCTTGCTTTCCCTTTCACAGTTTTCCTCTGTTGCTAATGCTCACTTTGTTGCTTTGCAACTGACCTTACACCTCCAATACATCATCAGCTTCAGAACAGATGAGGAGGGATGCAGCTCTCACCTGAAACATAGCTGTGTTTTTAATTCTGCCCAAAGACTGTCACACAGCAGGTGAAGACAGCCTGAACACAAGGCATCTTTGGTCTTAAGTGAAGCTTTTCAATAACAGCAGCTCTGTTCTTGTTCTGTGTGCCTTGGTTCTTGAACCACCAGAGCTGATTCTGTCCAGCAAGGATGAGACCTATTCCTCCTTCCTTTGTGTTTCTTTAGTAATTAATACTAATTATGGTTTTCATCAGCTGTCAATTCTAGAGCAGCACGAAAACTTCGGAAGTAGGAGTGAATCTCACAGAAGTACAGAAAAAAGAGACATTCAAAGAATGCTGAAAAATTTTGGCAGAGGCACATTTTTATTATTCATTATTTCAACCCTTTGTCTTACAAGAGGATAAGTTCAGCATGGTGAAGTCTAAGGTGCTACACAGCTCCCTTGATTGGCTTGAGCTCCCCTTCCAACTGGCAGTTTGCTTTCCTTCTGAAAAACTCTCAAAAGCTCGGCTCTAAACTGAGGACAAGCCTGATGTCTGGGGTTGCAGGTTAGACATCCTACAGTTTTCCCTAAACACCAAACAGTTAACCTTCCTGGAGTGCTTCTTACGCCTCTTCGGAAACCCAAAGCTTCAGGCAAGAAAGCAGCCACAAGTGTTTTTTTCTCGGGATTGTTTCCAGTACTTCAGTTTCATGAATATCCATCCAGACTGAGTGCAGGGCAGGCTGCACAGGGACCCTCACCATATGGAACTCCTTGACAATAAACAGACAAGGTGGCTGAAGCTCTTAAAGCAGAGCTATTTTCCTGTAAGGTCATTTTTCCACATCAGAGGAGATCATTAGATCACCACGTAACAGATTGGTTCGAATACCTGCATAAATGTGCTTATTCTGTAATGATGTCACTTTTGTGAAGTTACTATGATTGAACTCTTCCTCCAAAAAGGTTTTTTCTCCAGCCTTCAAACTATTTTTGGATTTTTTTTTCCTATTACCCTTTTTTGACACAGTCTTACTCAAACGCAAGTATCTGTAAATATAGACAAAGAATTTGTCCACTGCTCTAAGCAGTACAAACCCAACTTCAACACCTACTCAGTCTTTAAATAGAAATTTAAATATGTGGGATTTGTCCATCACTTCTTTAGTCTTAGTTTACAATTGTCTCCCAAAACTTACACTGCTCAAGCAGTTGTGCCCTGATCAGCAGAATCAAGAACTTTTCCCTCAGTGAGGAAAATTGCAGAAGATACTGAAGAAAGGGAAAGAGAAGGAAAGAAAATAGACTATTACCCTGGTAAAATGATGACAGTGCATGGGAAGGATTGACATAAAAGAGAAAAAAAAGGTAGCTTTCTTAGAAGTTAAACAGTCACGAGAAAAGCTATTTTCGCTGCCATTTGAGAAAGGGACCTCTGAATTTAAAGAATATTGCAATAATCTAGTTATGTGATTTAAGATGAAATAGAAAGCTAAAGTATATGTTGTCACTTTTTTCTTTAATGAAATGCTACACTTAAATGTCTTCATTTGAAAATAATCTGTATGTGGGTTTTTTTAAAAATAGCATCAACTCGGTAGTTAGAAAAAAAAGGTTCACAGTGTGCTTATGGCTGCCTGAATCTGGAGGTTAGCTAAGATGTTATCTCTGCTTGTCAGTCCAGTACTGCTGCTGAATGCAGTCTCCACAAGAATGCTGACGCAACTCATACTTTTAGTCTTTTGTGATTTCAGAGTTTAAAGAAAATTTGCTGGTGTATGGAATGCTTTGTTGAAGGAAAAAAATTGAGAATACAATTGATTGTTTTTATTTATTAAGAAAAGCATAGAATTCTATTTCCTCACATATAAAGAATCAAAGAATTCGAGATTGTTAATTTTATCATAATCCTAGGCCTCTTCTGGCTTTCAGATTTTTCTCTGTGTTGTTTCTCGGGATCAAACTGTTAGTGGCCCTGTCTTGCCATCTTCATCTCCCCTTGTCATAATTTCCCAGCTTCACCTTGCTGCCCGTGCTTTTTTGCATACCTTTTTTGAGGACAATGATTGCCCAGCTTTGGTGGAGACTCCTATTGTTGTAGCTACCTAATTCCACGAAGCAACTCCACGGCTTTTTATAACTATCTTAAATTAAGGGTAACTTCAAAAGATTGAATCCAAACGATAACTTCAGGAACACCTTCTACAAGCAATTTTCACAAATAACTCATGCCTCAGGGTGTTATTCTGAGGCATCACAATTTTACTTTCAAAAAGCAGGTCCCACATGTATTTCTGCATAGGCAATCCACAAACTGAGTGGCAGATTTATTTGGGCCATAATGCACCAAATGGCATTTTTCAAGCACATCCGTGCAACTGGCCACAATTCACCCAGCCTGTTACTAACTCCTACCTGCTCTTGTTTCCAGAAGCCCTGAGAAAATAGCAAAGGAATAGGCAACTATTGCACGTGAACGACGTGGCTGATCTGCACTACTGTGTCACACTGCATCGTAAATTTAATGCTTTAATGAGCTCACACCTCCCATCTAAAGCACATGAAGCCAGCTAATACATGTCAATGCCAGCCAATCCAGGAAGGGCAGCTTTAGGCCATGCTCAGACAACTTGCTTGGCACAACACCAGAGGAAAGGAGCAACTCAGTTCAAGCAAACCTCATTTGAATTGCTGACAGGATTTTCCATCATCTTCATTGACACCTCTTGAAAGAGTGTTTGGTTGAGACATTTTAAAGGACAATTGGCAACATATCCCTTGTATCTGTAAATTAGTTGTTTGAGCATGACAGAAATTCACATTGAAGAAAAGTCACCATTAAACTAGCAGAGGACACATATAAATCATCTGTAAGTTAAAGCATAGAATGACAAAAACTGAGAGTGAGATCCATTTTCTTAACCAAGAAGCAGTACCACAGAGCCAGGAGAACTTGAGCCAAGCCGAGCTTCCATTGCAATTTACCATGGAGTATTTACAATGTGGAAATACAAAGATTATGGTTCTAGAACAAGGCATACAGGACTTTCTGGAGCAGTAATTTCTAAGAGAAACTGATCTTGAGATGGATACTCTTTCTTAATTACTTTAATTTTTTTTTCTGTGTAATGCTATTTAGATCACCTGAGTATATTAAAACAGTCAAAGATTTCCAGTCAGATGTAATTACATCAAACTTGACAAGGGATTTCCAGTTGTTTTCTGGAATTGATGCATAGCATAAGGATAGCTGTCTGGAGTTTTGTACATCATAGCATTTTTATACATGTTTGCATTTAAAATGTGGTCTATATAAAATACAGGCATTTCAGATTTAACTTGCATGCTATTTTACACTAGAAGAAGCCCAGAAGTTCCAGTTATCTGATGGTTTGGACATTGAATTCTGAAACATGTTATTGCTTTAATTCCAGACTAACGTGTTCCATAGCCAAAAACAGGGGAGAGGCGTTGTCTAGTTTTTTATCTTAGAGTTTGATTTTTTTTTTTGCTTATGGGCCCAGTATTGAGCTTTACCAAGTGTCTTGAGTTCCTTTAGCCATGGTGGGAGGTGGCAATATGCATTCTTCTGTGGGTTCCAGCCTAAGGATTATTTTATAGTTGAACAAGGTCTTACCCTCTGGTGGCCCTTGGTTGAGCTTTATTTTGGAAGTGAACCAGAATATTTTCCAGTATTGGGATAGGTGAGGTCGAAACAGTTTTCCTTCTCCATTTGCTACACAAAGACAGCTGAAGCACAGCCACTGCAATTAAGATAAGATATTATAACAAGGATATAGTGGCTCCTTCATTCTCCAAGATATGTGCACAGTGTTAATAAAATAAATCTTGCATATCTTAAATGTTCAATATTTCCTTGCTGGCCCTCCCCATCTTTCTGATGCTGTCACTCAGAGGAATACTGTCTCCAAGATGAAGGAAGAAGCTTTCTGTAAGCCTCAGACTCTAGGAAACTTCTCTCACTTTTCCACAGGTCCTTGCAAGTGGCTAAAGCTGTTTTCAAGATGTTCATACATTTTCAGGATGTCAATTTAAAAAAAAATCCTTTTGAGGCCTTCATTGTTTGTGTTTTTCAAATCCTGACCTTAACAAGTATCTCTTCTGTGCTGATGGAGGTTTTTTTTTGCAGGGAAACAAAATATTGGTATGGGGCTTTTAGATACATCATTGTATCACAGATATCTAAGAGGTCTCAGTCTTGGGAAAAAAATTAAATTATTCCCTTTCTCTTAAAGCATTTTCTGTGGAAACTCAAACTCCATCACATAAAGCAAGAAAAGAGTGTGGGGCATTATAAAATATGGCCAAAGGGCCTTTTATGTTATTACCTATCGTGTACATCTTTTCCTTGTTATTATCCCATCATTAAAATATCCTCATGAGAGCTGCTAAGTTTGTGTCACCCAATGCAACAAACTGTTGTTGTGACAAAGTTTCCTATGTTCCCATGAGTCCGCTCTTCTCAAGACAGCACAATTTAGGTGATACTGCTTGTGGATGCCCACGGATTCAGAAAAAAACTACCTTCTTCCAGTCGCTTCTGCCAAAAGGCAAACACAGCACTAAGTATCATCACCATGAGAACAACAGCAACTGCGTTGGAAAAGAGGAAGGAGGAAGTCAAGCAACAGAGAAGGAAATACAAGGATTTTAAGACCATTCCTGGGAGGAATGGGCCTGCAGCACTCACCACCGTAGTTTCAGTGCGAGGAGCTGTCTCCTTTCCAAATGCCACAGAGAATCTTGTTATTTTGTATCTGGCAGAGGCTGTGAAATCATACTTCTGCAATAATATATTTAAGAGAAACACAACAAACTGGTAACTGAACAGATGACAAGGTTAGATGGACAACACCAGTCTTCACATTGCATTGTATTTTATCGACTGCATGTGGGCAGAGGCCTTAGTTAAAATAGGCCTTAAACAGCTTTCAAAACAAAATATCCAAACCAGATCACCACAGAGGTGCATATGTTTTTGTTTCTAACAGTTTCCACAGTCAGCACCATCCTGAAGTTTGCCAGAGAAAGCTGAAGGAGGGTCCTGTACGGAGCACAGAGGTCAGGTATGCTGGGGGAAAGGAAGCAACTCCCGGTGTCTGTGTGTGCGTGTGTGTGTAATGAGACACCTGCCAGTTCTTCACAAACGAACCTTGTGCTCAGGGAGATCACTTCAAAGAACTACTTCAAATGCTGAAAGAATTACATCGATTTTATAAAAACAAACTTGCAGTACGTGTCAGAAAGAGCTGTCTTGGTGCCTGTCTCATACTGAAATCTTTAGAGCATAACAACAGTTACGTGCGTTGCCATATTTACCGGTTATCCCAGATTCCTAAATCCACCGCTTTGGCTGGAGTCCTGGCCGGCTCCCGGGGGCGAACAGCAGCCGTGCCGGCAGCAGGGCTGAGGGGGCGGGCGGGACGTCCCGCCCCAGTGTCCGTCCCGGTGCCTCGGGAAAGCACCCGGCGCTGCCTGGCCGTGCGGTGGAAGAGGGAGCGGGCAAGAACTGCGTGGGGTCAGAAAGGAGCGACAGGAGAACGTGTAGAGGAGAAGCGCTGCCGGGGCGGGGGCCGTGCGGCTCGGCTGCCCGGCGGGCGGTGACGGCCGGCGGGGGTGGCGGAGCGGCCTGAGGGGAC
>VWPU01018898.1:0-11980 GCA_013398955.1 Callaeas wilsoni | reverse complement strand
CGCGCACCGCGGCCCGGCCCCGCCGCCGTCAGCGCGGCCGCCGGAAGCGGAAGGCCCCGCACCTCCCGCCTCCGTGTCGCTCCTTCTTGCCGTGGGCACCACCCTTTTTCTGGGTGGTCAGTGACACCTGGGCGCGAGTCACGGGCTGCTTCGAATGCAACAAATTTTAGTCCCGGTAGTTTTTTTTTTTACCCAGTCCTCTCTTTTAGCCTGATTCTATGTACAAAAGAATGGAAATTTTATAACTGACTTCAGTGAAAGCAGAAATGTTAAGGAAACTTCCCAAAGTGACCATTTATGAGAGTCCCTGGCAGCCACTTCGCAACGCCAGAGCTGTCACTGCTGACACTGAAGCCGCCTTCGCAGAGGCGGCTCCAGTGTCCCGATGGGTCCCTGCTTGTGTCCCCACACCCCACTCACAGAGTCAGACCGGGGTTCCCACAGCAGTCTCAGATGTCTCGTTTGCTGATGGTGCAGTACCACAGAAACAGCCCGAGCTGGTCCTCCGGTGCTACCGAGCTACCTGCAGCAGATGTATTCCTCAACAATAAGCAAAGGGATGGTTTGGAAAGTGGTAGGTACTGAAAACTCTAATTTTTGCTTCAGTTGTGGTCCAGTGGTGGAAAGATCAGGAAAGGGTTGTGTCTGGATGGACCACAGCCGAAGCAGTCAGTGGATTACAAAGCCGGTGAACCTGGAAGACAGGACGCTGACTTAGGGTGATGCTACAGAGTGACTCTGCCATAAATTTTATTGCTCTTGTGTCGCATTGTTCCTCAACAGAACGTTGTTCTGATAGGATAATCCTTTAGTTGTTAGAATCCATTATAAGTTTGTTTTTATTGGCTTGTTTGTTTTGTTAGTGTATTCTACAGCAAGGATCTCAGGGGTATAGTGTGCCTATGGAATGAGAAATCGACATTGGTGGTGAGCTGTTTGTCGTTTGTCACTGTGTTGAAGGGAATGAATAAAATGCCAGAGTAACAAAGAAGCCTTGTACAGAAATATTTGTGCAGTTGAAGTAACGTGGGCAACAACCAGATTTTGTTCAGAACCAGACTCATTATCCCGGAGGCCTTAAACTTAGCAGTGTGTCAATCATATAGGGTCACATAAAATCACATAGATAATGTAAAAATGGTGATTAGTTAACTTATTAACAGGTTAACAAGTTTAGCGATTCATTAACTGAGAAAATGGATTCAACGTCTTGTGTCACACAATTAGTCTGAATTTGGAAAGTGTAAGACTGATTTAAGTAGCATGTGAGCCATTAAACTATCACTTGTCTCCCCCTTGAAAAAATGTAGGCCTTTTAATGGGAATAATGTTTCAGATGAGATGAACAACAGATTTTGATGAAGATGCTGGAAGGATGGAGCATGTGAATAAGCTTCTGTGATAGCTTTTCGCGAGGTTTATTACTTTGACAGAGCTTGACTGATTCAGGTCCTCCCACTGCCAATATGTATCAACCTGCTTCTATCCTGTGAATTCCCTTGAGATACATTTTCTCTTGACAACTCCAAGCAACTTATTTGCGGCACAGGGACTTATGATAGAGGAAAGCGTTACATGCGAAAGTCAAGGAAGACTATTTCTTAGAAATACAGTTACTGATGTTAAATTGTCCTACAGAAATGTCCTTGATGCATGGACTGTGTAAAGTCCAACAGTGTTGGGTTGCTCACTTAGGGTGGTATGATGACTGTGTGGTAAACTGCATGTCAGATGCAAAGCTTTAGGGAATAGAAAAGAGGATTTCCTTGGTCAGTAAAAACTATGGCATGACATTAGTATTTTAAAATGCCCCTTGGCAAAACCACCGTCCTTAAAACCAAGGGTTCTAGTACTGTGTGGGGAAAGTTGCTTTTTGAAGGCTTTTTTCCCCTAAATCAGAAGCTAGTGCTCTTAATAATCAGCAATTTAAGGGAGTCTTTGAGTTTTCAGATAGAAACCAGAAAAGTAGAGCAATTTATGTACGTTATTTTGAAACAAAAGGAATTATTGAAGTCCTTGAAAATTTGTTTGATTCTTTGGGTTTTTTTGGGGGGCGGGGGGGATGTTTAATCATTGAAGTGCATAGATTTGTTCAGTATTCAAGTCAGGTATAAATAAATTTCAAGTTTGTATGCAAAAATTTGCTTTGTGAGAGCTGTAAGATAATTCTTTCATGAAGTGCGACATAACTTCAAACCTGTGTGTGGAAACTGGCAGTCATTTTTAGATTTTTTTAGAGTCTCTGACTGTTAGTAATTGTTGTCTAATTTATTGGTTACAGACAAAGACAGGAAACAGAATTTTTAAAAATTGTGATGTTCTGTGATCATTATGGTATACAGCAGCTTTTGAAAGATGCACCTTAGGGTTAGATTTCCCCATTCTGAGTTACAGTGTAGAACCTTTTTCACTTAAAAAAAGGAATATAGAACTTTCTTATCTTACACCCAAAAGGTGAAAGAACTTGAATGCCAGTGAAAGACCCTGAGACTGTCAAATTGTCCATTAAAAATAATGGAGTTTACTTGAGTTTTACCTTTGAGAAAAACAAAACTGGTCAATTTTTTTTGAGTTCCATAAAAAAGGCCTTGCAGATTAATTGGAAGAGCAGAGAAATTACTTTACACGATTATTTGAGTGTCAAGGATGTCCAAGAAGGTCTTCTCACGAGAAAATGAAGCAGTAATTCAGAGAAAGGCACTTAGGAGCTCTGTATATTCTTTCTTTTTGTCGCTTAGCTAGTTGAACTAAAATGTCATTATATGGTTCCTGATACTTGTAGCACTAAAGGGCAGCACATCTATTTCCTTTTCCCTCACCGCTATCAGTCCGTGTATATCGCAGAATATTCTGTGTTGGAAAGGCCAACAAGAATCATCAAATCCAATTCTTAAGTGAAAGGTCCATACAAGCATCAAACCCACAACCTTGGTATTTGCTAACACCACTTTCTAACCAATCTCAAGTTGTTTTCATCCATTATGAAGTCCTTGTGGAATGTCTTTCAGGTGATCTTGAGAAATGAAGACATCAGGAGTGACCACACTCTCCTGCTCTGATAGGAAGTTACCAAGGAGCATGCTGCCTGCAGCCCCTGTAAGCCATATTAAGCTCTTAAACCCTGAAACTCTCCAATTTTTTAGGTCTCCAAATCATGTTCTAGTCTGTATTATTTATGCTATCTGAAGACATCTTTGTCCAAACACATCTATACTTACCCTTGTATAGATCAGAAATCTTTTTGAGTAATCTATTTAAAAACCTCAGTTTAATCTCTTTTCTTTTAATTACTCTTCCCCTAATGATATGCAAACTAATTAACTACAGACTGTTGCAAAACATTGCAAAATATGCTGTGCAGAGAATTTACAGATATATTTTGTGAACTTTTCTAAGAAAAAGTGATTCATTTTGTATTTATGTATGATCAACTCTAGATTGGTACTTGAATGCTTTTGAGAATGCAGCTGAGTGCCTTTTTAGATAGGTGCCTTTAAAAATCTAGCTATTTAGGTCTACACAGTTGTTATTTGAAATGTCTTCATTAGCTCTGGACAAAACTAATTGAGCTGTTTTATTTAAAGAAAACTTTGTGAAAAAGACAGAATGATTTCCTGAACATAAACGTGGTATCTACAATGCGAAGGTAAGGAATATTTTGAAAGCTGAAAAATATTGCCTAAAACCAGGTTTTGAAGGGAATTCTGATGCTGCACATAGATGTGCCCCAGAGGAGACGTGGAATGGCACTTCCTGCACATGTGCAGTTACAAAGCCAGAGACTACTGTGTCTGCTATTCTATTCTATTCTATTCTATTCTATTCTATTCTATTCTATTCTATTCTGTATTGTACTTGTCATGGTATTACACCACTAAATGCTTATCTTAATTAAAATAGTTGATTATATTTCTGTGTAAGTTTTTGCCAGAATGCCTTGAGAAATCTCATAATGTTTAGCATTATTTTTTCATGTTTGTTTATTACCTTTTGGTCTTGTGGTACCAAAAGGGCTCTAGCAGTTCCAGGATCAATTACTTGTGCTCAAGAACATGAAGTAATTAAGAGGACAAAAGAATGCTACTGGAAAAAAAAACCTTATACTTTTTATTTTAAATCATGAACTTAAGAATATATCACAAAAATTTATATTCTTTTTGGTACAGAATTTTGGGGTGAAACTTGCTAGTAAAATCACTGCATTTTATGCATTCTCTGCTTTCTTATTTTAAGCAGGGGAACAATAACAGTTAACAATAAATGTTACTCTTTTTATTGTGCTTTTGTAAAATTGAGTTGCCAGATAGAGTCTGCTTTTATTATAATGGCAAGTTGCTGAAGGTAGACAAGCTAGTTTAATTTGTTTCAAAGAAATCATTTTATATTGGTACTGAACTCACTGGATAGAAGCTTTCTAACACAGTTTTCAGTATTAGAAAGCACATATCCTTTAATACAACTTGCTGGACACAAGGAGGATTTTCCTCTAGTCTGTGTAACCAAAGACAGGCAAGTAAGACTTTTTGTTACACATAATGTTTATATATTTATCAGGTATCCTTGCTTGCTGGATGTATATTTGTTGCCCTGTTTTGCATAGTCCCATCCCTATCAGAAGTCCTTGTTTGGTCCTTAGGGGTCTCTTTTGGGGTCTCTGGTGATGTTCTATGGTCAAATTGTGGTGTCTGCTGGTTGACGCCTGGTTCTCATCAAGCACAGTTTGTTTCCAGCAATTTGCAAGGCTGCTTTTATCTATCTATGCCCCCAGAGCTCAGCCCACATCCTCAGGACATCTCCAAGGTTATTTTGCCAGTGCTCTGTTACTTATTCGATCATGGCATGTGACAATGCATCATTTCCCTTATCAATATACAACTATTTAAAAAAAAAAGGTTTATAGCACCAATAAATTTACTTAAGGATTTTCAAATTACTTCTTGTTACTGGTCTGAGGTAATGTTTCTTTGGCAAGTTTTGCTCTACAAGGGTATCTTTTGGTATTCCAATGAACATACTTTTCTTTCATTATTCTCACATTTATCTTCAGGTCTAACAGCTTCCAAGAGAAGCTAGGCTGTCTACTTGCAGATGAAAGCCAGAAGGGGTCCCAGTTTGTATCATGCGTTGTTATAGATAACCTTCTATCATGTTCCCCTGCTTATTTTTTCTTAACTGAATTGATTCAAATCTGTGGTACCCTCATGTTTTGAGCCTGTGGACCATTGCAGCCTCTTCCTCTGTCACAGAGATGCACTATAAACTTCCTGGAGGCACTCTGTCTCTCAGTTGAAGTAAAAACATATTGCTACCAAACGCTGTCTTCTGCAGTGAAAATCTTCTGCTCTCTTCCCCAGAAATCACAGCTCTGTCCTGACCAAGTGATTAGCAAAAGCACAAAAAAGCTGCCATAGAGGGAGCCGCCATGAGTGCCATATATTGATTGTTCTTACGACAACAGCTGGTTTCTTTTCCAGGCTGCTCTGGTGTACACAGAGACTCACCTGTACAGATGGGCTACTCCTAGCAAAAGCTTTCTGCATTGTACACATGCTTGATGCACCCATGGTAGTCCTGTCCCTTCCTGGAAGCCCTGAATATTCTTTATAAGGATGAGTGGCCTCTGCCTCTTTCCTGATGCTGAAAACATGTATAATGTCTGTTGTTGAAAAGGGTTGGATGTTGGGGCTTCAAAATAAACAGCACTTTTTACCACTTTGATTACTTCTTAAAACTAATGTATCCATTCCAGAGATTTACATTTATGACTCTCATTAGATGCCAGAAATTTACTGATTAATAGCCACATTTAAGTATTCTCTAGGTTTGCATTACTCCTTGCCATTTAAAGTTACATGTTTGCCTGTTTTTGCCTGTTTCTGAAACATTAGTGTTTTGCTTGCTTGTATTCTTTCTTGCAAAAGCATCAAGAATTCAATATGTTGTGTCAATGGTGAAGTATACTGTCCATGGCTTTAATACACTCCCAAAAGACGATTTTCATGAGATGGGAAACAAAGGGGGGAAAAAAAGCAAACTAAAAATATACTCTCTGACATTTTTCTTGTTTTGCCAAAAAAGGGCTTGTTTTAAGAACAGTAAAAATACAACAGTTATATCAGTTACAGAAATCTATTTTATTTCCTCTATGAAACTGTACCACAATTGGTACCATGATTTTCTGCTTAGAATTCTTTGGAATATTTCCAGAAAATTAATTAAATCTCAGACACTTCGATCCTCAGTATTATGCACACAACCAATTTACATTAAAACACACAAGATTACATGCAACTGTACTTTGAAGATGCACAAAGTAGAGTTCGTTATCAAATTTTTGTATAATCATAGAGCAGATAGTGGTCTTAAAAGACTACTTGGTTTAATACCTAGCTGGTTTTCAACATAAAAGTGAGTTAGAAATGTGTCCAAACACAGCTTACACTCACAAATCAGGTGTCAAGAAGCACAGCTTTACAGCTGGACCTTTATCACACCTTACTCTTTGTTTTCAAAGACATGTTGAATGAAAAAGAGAAATGAAGAGCAGACCATATTGGGATAATAGTTGAAAATATGGAGAATACTTGTTTGCTGATAATACTTATAATTATTTTTAAATATTTGGAGTTGTCACCTGTCAACAGTAAAATGCAAGAGACAGAAAAAAAAAAATAGTAACATTTT
This sequence comes from Callaeas wilsoni, assembly GCA_013398955.1. Taxonomy (NCBI): domain Eukaryota; kingdom Metazoa; phylum Chordata; class Aves; order Passeriformes; family Callaeidae; genus Callaeas; species Callaeas wilsoni. The sequence continues at coordinate 5,296 of VWPU01018898.1, read as the reverse complement.
GTTGAGAAATAAAAGTTTAGCAAAAGAGCCTATGAATTGTGTCATATCAAGCAAAATGCAGCCAGAAAACAGAGCCATAAAGAAGGCAGAAAATTTCATAATAAGACCTATCTAGACAATACACCAAGACTCAGATATACTGTAAATAATGGGTTTTAAGGAGGTAAACCAGAAAGATTGTCTTGCACATTTGCATTGTGTTCCTTCTCTAGATGGACATAGCAGAAAAGAGAACCTGGAATCGCCATAACTAATTACTACAAAAATTTCAGTCTTAAATTCTGTGATTAAATGCTGTAATCTTTACAGTGATTTGGTATGGGAAGTAATTTGCTATGGTGAGTTTCCTCCTCTGTGTCAGCCCTTTTTATCATTAATAGCTTTTCCAATAGGAAAGATTCAAGAGTGGCTTTGGCAATTTTTCTCACTCTCTTTTGTGTACAGGTTCCTTACAGACAAGTATAAAGTGAAGCTGTTGACATGGCTAAATTAGGTTCTTAAGAATCATAGCACCTAGCTTTTCCATCTAAAGCAGATTGATGAGTACTTAGAAAAAGGAGAGGGGGGCATGAACACATTAAAAATATAGTCTCTTATGTGCAATTTTATTTTAAAAAAGTGCCTCTCAGAAAGCTTGAAAGTACCTTTAAAATTGTAATGTCTTTTTAGTCTTTTAATAACAGGGAAAGATACTGATTTATGTATTTGAATCTGATACTTTATGATAAAAAATTGAGCTTGCAGCCCTTTAACAATTATCTCCCACATTCCAATGAATATTGTAATGCCTAATTTTTCCTATGTAAGAAAGCATGTGGCATCAGAAAGACCTAAAGGAGAAGTTAGAGAATGTCAGGTAAGTTTTCTCTGTGGATGGAGGAAATGCAGAAGTATGTTGACAGTAAGTGATGCCTGTAGCAGAACTGCTTTTCAGAACATACTTCAGAATCAGTCAGAATTTTACATGCTCATTTTAGTGTCTCACTCAATCACTGATTCACTCACTCAAATGAGCGTCTGCCTTTGAGAAAACTTGTGACGGTTTACATATATTTATATTTCATGATAAAAATTTCAAAATATAATTTTAAAATATAATTAGAAGTATTTTTAAATGAAATCTTCAACAAAAAAATAAAAAAATTAGCATTCTAAAAAACCCCTTAGTACTGCAGTAAGCAGAACCCTACTGGAAGCTGGTATCATGCACCATCAACACTTGCTAACATCTACACTTCAAAAGTCTCTTTTGGGTTGGTATGAGAGGCAAATCTCCACTGCTGTTGCCTCTATTCCCTGCAGAAAAACTGAGTTGTTGATGCATGTAGCTTTGCTCCTCCCTTCACCTCCACACATCATTCACCCTACCTTTCTCAACATGGTGTGCCTATTGCTCCCCTCATTTATCAGCTCTGTCTCTTCCCTTTCCTGATTGCATCAGAGGGCTGCAAGTAGGTTCCTTGTGCCCATCTCTGGCAGAAACCATAGAGGTTAATAAACAGCAACCTGCACATGAACTCTGAGAGGCTCTGAAGGGGAGAAGAGTGGTGATACTATAGGTGGCATGGGGAGGGGAGGGAAGGGGAGGGGAGGGGAGCTCAATGCAGCTCAGTCCTTCTCACATACAGGCCATCAGTCACTCTTTTTCTTTCTGTAAGGTAAGCGATTCAGAGTATGTGTCGAATAAAATGCTTTCAGACTGAGTCAGTAACTTGAATTCCAAATGATAGGTATACAATGATGCAAGGAAAGTAGAGTGTGACCTCCTCTCTACCAGATAAAATCTGGAGGTGTGTTCAGCAGTCTGAGGACATCCTGTACCCCGCCTTCCATGCACTTATCATCTACTCTCCAAGCACAGCCATATTTTAAATGAGAACAAAAGTGAAGAAAGGGTGATGGGATAGAAAGTTGGAGGATTTTGAAATTTCTGAGGAGTGTGTGTTTCTGTATGCATTCCTGTCTTCCACAGAGCATAAGAGCTGGAAAATCCCAGAGATAAGAACTTAAGCAAGGAAGACAAGAGACCAGCATGGTTGAGTTGGGACCTACTGGTCAAACTAAAGGGAAAGAAGCAAATTCACATGCAGTTGAAGCAAGTACAAGTGACCTGAGAAGAGTATAGAGATGTATAGTTGTTTAGGGATGGGACGAGGAAGGCCAAGGTGAAGCTGGAACTGAACCTGGCAAGGAACACAACAACAGGAAGAGATTTCTACAGGTGTAGAAAAGGAAGGTCAAATAAAGTGTATCTCCCCCAATATACAATGCTGGAAAACTGGTAACAACTGATGAGAAGTCCGAGGTACTCAACAATTTTTTACCTCAGTCTTCAATGACGCTCTCTATTCCTTCACCTCTCAAGTCGGTGAACAGTAGGATGGGGTCTGGAGGAGCAAAATCCCTCTCACTCTAAGTAAAGATCAGGTTCGTGACCACCTGAGAACCCTGAATATACATAAATCTGTTGGGACCAGATGAGATGCATCCCAGAGTGCTGAGGGAACTTGCTCATGTAGTTGCCAAGGTACTTTCTATGATATTTGAAAAGTCATGGCACTCAGATGAAGTTCCAGGTGGCTTGAAAAGGAGAAACATTGTACTCATATTTTGAAAAGGAGAAACTTTGTACTCATCTTTTAAAAAGGTAGAAAGGAGCACGCTGGGAACTATCAGCCGGTCCACCTCACCTCTGTGCCTAGGAAGACCACGGAACAAATCCTGCTAGAACCTCTGTTAAGGCAGACAGGGGACAGGGAAGCACAGCTTCATCAAGAGGAAGTCCTGCCTGTTCAACTTAGTGGTGTTCAGTGATGGAGTGGCTACATCAGTGGACAGGGGAAGGGTTCACATGACATTTATCTGGACTTCCATAAAGATTTTGGCATGGTCTCCCACAGCTTCCTTCTCTCTACATTGGATTTGATGAGTGGACTGTTAGATGGAGAAGAAAGTGATTGCATGGTCACATTCAGAGGATGGTGGTCACTGGCTGGATGGACAAGTGACAAGTGGTGTCCCTCAGGGGTGAATATTTGGACCAGTGTTATTTAGTATCTTCGTTAATGACAGACATGAAGGGTTTGAGTGCACCGTCAGCAAGTTTGCAGATGACACCAGTTTGAGGGGTATGGTTGACACACCTGAGGGACAGGAAACCATCCAGAATGACTTGGACAAGCTCGGGAAGTAGCCCATGGGAATCTCAGGAGACCTATGAAGATGGTGAAGGACCTCAAGGTCAAGGCTCCAGGGGATTTGAAGAGCAGCTGAGGTCACTTGGTCTGTTCAGCCTGAGGAAGAGGAGACTGAGGGGAGACCTCATCGCGCTCTGCAACTTTCTTGTGAGGGGAAGACGAGGAGCAGACACTGATCTCTTCTCTATGATGACCACTACAGGACTCGAAACAGGCTCCCCAAGAATGTGGTCACAGCACCAGGCCTGACAGAGCTGAAGAAGCATTTGTACAATGCTTTCAGGTCTATGGTGTGATTTCTGGGGATGGTTCTGTGCAGGCCCAGGAGCTGGGTTTGGTGATCCTTGTGGGTCCCTTCCAATTGGGCATATCCTGTGATTCTGTATATTAACACACTGAACTTTGTGTTTTGTGAGATTTCTCAGCCCGTGACATGTTAAGACTGCAACCATCACTTCAACGAATAGACATCAAAATTACAACAATCAAGTCCAATTGCTGGACCCATGGGTGATGACTATATACACCTTTCGACTCTTACCTTTTCTTTCTCTTTCTTTTCTTTTTACATTTTGTTAACTGTTATTTTTCTACTTTTTTATTGCTATATTACAATAGGTTATAACCAAAATGACTACATAACTGCTTTCCACTGCAACCAAATTGTTCTAAAATAAACCCTAAATATATATTTGCAAATACTCATAATTCACCTTTTGGAGTGGGTCATAAGGGGGTGCTGAGGCACTGAAACAAGTTGCCCAGAGAAACTGCAGATGATCTTAGTGATTTGAATTGAGATGCCCAGTGGTCAAAATGCAAGCATACCTCAGGCTGCTGGTGTTAAGTTAGCCTTTCCCAGCACTTCAGTGAAACTCTGTACACCTGTGGACCCTAGCATTGGAGCATGGAGGCTAAAAAGGAAGAACATACTGCCATTGCTTTTTCTCTCATTTCTGCTGATCTTGCTCTTATTTCCAAGGCTGCTGCTATCTCCTAGAAACAAGAAAGTGGAAGCAGTATAAAGTCCAAATTTGTAATATGCTTCAAATAAAATAATATATTTTTTGTGCATGAAGTTGAAACACCTCTGAAAATGAATCCACTGCTTTATGATAGCTATACCATAGCTACAAGGTTGTTTGGTGTGGGTTTTCTTAAAGGAGTTGAATTTTTCTTCATAGCAAGGATCTCCTCACTGCATTACCCTAAAGAATTGCACATGCCATATGAAGAACCCTTTAGATGTCAGTCAAATGTAGCAGCCTAAAATACCTTCCAAATGCCATACTTTTCAAAGACTGCATTCAAATGGAAAAAAAAAAAGAAACCCAACCCAATACATGAAGCATATTAGAAGACCAAGAAGTCTGTTATGCTTAATCTTTTATTAAATAGGTAGCAAATAATCAGCTACAACAGTAGCTTTTACTGAGGTGTTGCCAGGTGTCTTGTGTTCTCAAGTTCAAAACTCTGCTTTGCTTTTGGAAGAGTCATTTTGTCTAAAGATATTAGCTTTTTATGGAGGCCCAAATGCCTTTTGTCTTCATAGATGCAGCAGGCTGAGAGGCAGGCATATTTCACAGACATGAACCTGCAAACAGATTGGTCTACCTGCACCAGCAAGAATCTTACTGGGAAATTCAACTGGCACCAGTTCATCTGCAATACTTGTGATCTTCATATTCTGTGTGATTTCAGCTTTCAGTGCTTTAAGAAAGGAAAGAACACAAAAGAACAAAAAATTACAAAAAACAAAGGCCCACAACCCAACAAAAAACCCAACCCAACCAACCAACCAACCAAAACCAAAACAGAGATATAAATGAGACACTACTGACAAATAGGTAGGAGGAAATTGTTGATCACCAAATAAGTGTTCAAAGGTTAATCTGTTAAAAAAATAAACACTGAAAAAATTATAAAAATACCATTATCTGTTGTTGATACCCATGGCAGTTGGACGGTTGTAGGAATATGGTGTATTTAATGCCTTTCTTGTGACATTTCAATATGTTTCTTTACTAGCATGATTTGTGGGAGGTTCTGCTCAAAGCCAGTGTTATTCATAGATGTATTGGTGTGCCGGTTTGGACACA
>VWPU01018895.1:0-18206 GCA_013398955.1 Callaeas wilsoni | reverse complement strand
GAGGCGGTCCCGATGCGGTGACCGGCCGAGAGCGGCCCCGCGGGGTCTGTGCCCAGGCCGGTCGCGCCCCGCAGCCCGGCCGTGCCCGGCCTGCAGCGGGGCAGGGCCGAGCCGAGCCGCGGCCCCCGGCACTGCTGCCTCTCACCGGTGCCGGCGCCCACCGCCCCTCAGCTCCCCCTGCACCTCGGCACAGACTCCGGGAAAACGGAGCCGGGGGTGTCCCTGTGTCCCTGGAACAGGCCCTGCCCTGGCTCCCGGCAGGCTGGCATGGAGGCTGAATGCTGGTGTAGATTCACTTTTTTTTTTTTTTTTTTTTTTTTTTTTTGTTTAAAAAGTAAAGGGCAAATGGCTCAGAAAGCAGCAGGAAAGGTGTGCATGGCAGAAGCAGGGAGGCTGCGGTGCTCTCCAGCAGGCTCCTGTAAGGCAGGCTCAGCTACAGGGAAAGGCTGTGGCAGAAGCAGCCAGTTCACACACCTCCTGCCAGGCACAAAAAGGAGGAAGGAGGAGCCAGATCCCCAGAAAAGGTGCCCTTATGGAGTGCTGGCCAGCACTGCTGGCCCCCAGTCCCTCCCCATCCGTGGCTAAGGCAACGTGGCAGTGTCCGAGCCAGCTGGACTTGAGCTCCCGCCCCAGAGCTCTGCTTCTGGAAAGCCAGTCACCTCTCCCACCTCACTGAAGGGCTGCACGCCCTGTATGAACACCAGTTTGTACCTCAGTCGGATGGGATCCTGGGAGAGAAAGGAAGAGAGAGGGGCACACCATGATTATATAAACTCCTGGACTCCTTCGCCCCTCACAGCCTGGCTGCAGTGAGTCACCTCTGAAAGGGGAAACACCAGCCTTGCAGAAGCTCTGCACAGAAGGAAACCCTGGATCTTCCTAAGATAGACAAGAGCAACTGGGAGACCTGTGCAAGGCACCCATGGGCATGTTTGCAATCCAGGCCTGGCCAGCCTTCTCAGAGACAGAGTTGCTTACACCAATCTTGGGTGTCATAATTATCCACCAATGCTATATTCACCACAACACAATGCAACAGATCTGCCACCCATCACTTGTGCCTTGGGGCCCTTGTGTTCCATCAGCTGCCAACACCTGCACAGTGAGTGCCTGGAGCTGTCTCTGTGGGCACATGGTCCAGACCTGTGCGGGCCCCTGCAGCAACTGCCCACACCATCCTTCAGACAGCAGCTCTGGAAAGCTCTTCGAGCTGGAAAAACATCTCCCCAGCAAAGTCCAGACTGCCTGTCTCTCCACTGCATCTCCCCATTATTAAGACTCTCCCCATTTTTCATGCAAACACCCCGTGGGATTCCAGTACCCATCAGCAGCACCTTGTATGGGTTGGTGAGCAGCAGCACCTGGGACACCACTGCAGGCGGGAGGAGAGGGTTGAAGGCTGGCAGCTCAGAACCAGAGGCTGGTTGTAACTTTATTTGCATGGTCTGAAAGAGAAAACAAAGGAAACACATTTTAGTCCATGCTGGGAAAGGTCTGAGAGCATTACTGAGCCACGGAGCTGGTTAAAATTACATCAGCCAGACTCTGTCATTCAGTGAAAAGCACAGCCTGCAACTAAAGGCAGATATTCCTAAACAGCCAGCTCCATGCTACACATGCACAGGCAGCAAGAGCCCTATCCAGGAGGCTGACGCAGCACCTCTGGAGCCCTCTCTGGCTGTAGCAAGGCCATGGACACACACTGTGAAACATGCACTGATGCCAGAGGCACCACTGTACAATAGGTTCTCTGTGCGGAGAAAGGGAGCCACACAACTTCCCATGAGCAAGGCAAATACTCAGTAAGAAATGGTGAACCTTCTCCTCAGGATGTTTCTGAACATCTCTGCTGTTTTGTCACAGGCTTCTCACCTTTGGGACTGCAGCCTGGAACACTATGTCCTTAATGGGGTGAGCTGAGGTGCTCAGCATGGACAGAACCATCACCAGCACGTCTGGCCGGCCGGGAGCCGGGTCTCTGGAGAAGTGGAGCATGGCCTTGAAACCATTCCTGTCATACACAGTGAGTGGACAGATAGTGCCTGCCAGAGACAAATCGAGAATCACAATCAAAGCCTGGATTCCTCTCCCATCTGAGGGCAAACAGGAAAGATGGGATAAGGAATAGCAAAAAGGAAAACGCAGGCAAACTTTTACTTCCTTCGGCAAACTCACAGACCAAGTGGCACACAGCACCTGCCCCTGATTTACATCTGCCTCTAAGGCAGAGACAGGAATCTGAAGGTCTGCATTTGGGATTTTGCAGCTCAGGTTTCACCAGTCAGCGAGAGAAGTCAGGTGTGGATCCAAGACAGATATGGTGGGAAAAGCAAAGTGCCTTTCTTAGCGCACACAAGATCTGGGTCCTTACCATCCACACCTAGCAAATTCACACCTGACTATCCCCATCCAGCCCTTCCAGAATCTGCTAAGAACTTCACTTGAGGCTGAAGGCAGATCAGGATGTCTGTGCACCTGTCCTCTTCCAGCAGCAGTGAGAGCCAAGGCTCTGTGGCCCTTGGCTGAGACCCCAGGGTGACACATACCCAGGAAGTGCTCTAGGGACGGGCTGCAGAACTGGGCCATACAGGGTGAAACCGAAAAGCAGAGGTGGAATGAAGAGCTCTGCTTTAGGAAGTGGGGCAACTCCCACACACAAGTGTCCTTTAGGCCTCCATAGAACAACTGCTTGAGGCTTGACTGAAGGTGCGAAGGACAGAGAGTTTAGAAGCACATTATAAAGATTAGCCAGGGCAGGAAGCTCCTGAGCATTGAGTAGGGAGGACAAGGACATTGTCACGCTATGATCCCTAGCATCTGCTCAAATTCTCAGGTACATTAAGCCCTTTACAGAACAGTCATTACTTGTTTCAGCCAACCCACACAGCATGAAGCTACTTTGGCTTGCTGTCCTGCAAAACTCACAGAAGAGCTCTAGTAAGCCTCTGGTAAGCAGAGATGGGGCACAGAATTGCACTCACTTGGTGTAACTGAAATTAAAGGCACAAAAAGGTTTTCTAGAGAAGCATCATAGGAAGCTGGATACAAAGAGGCAGCTGGCTTCAGCTCATAGCCTGGACTGAGGAGTGGAGGATCTGCCACTGAGTTGTTTGGAAGATCTGGAATGGGCAATTTCATTGGTGATAAATCCCTGGAAAGAAAAGCATGTAGAAATCTTGTATTAACTGGGTATACTACAGGCAATATTCTGTCTTCTGCTGTGTCTGTATTCCAAATCCCTCATCCCCTTTAGGTATAAAGAAACTATAGGCTTACACTCCGAGTTCTTGAGAAATTCAAAAACTCTACAATCTATGGAAGATCTTCCTGTATCAAAATTCATTAAGGCAGATTTTGGTTCTGTTACTATAGTAAAACTTAGTTTTAGGGCTTTGGAAGTCTGCTGTCCCTGTGCACAGCTTCTCTGGAGCCTTAGTCAGGCAGATTAAAGTAAATTCCAGCTCAAAGACATCGCAAGAAGCTGGGAATCTTCAGATAATTTCTTGTATTATGGCAGACAATATAAGCATATTGTAATAGTCCCCTGCTCTGAAGATCTGTGGATATTAATACGATTTGTGAACTGTTCCAAGCTTCCACTGAATGCCTGGAAACTACTTTGTCAGAGTCTGGAAAAAGCTGAGGAAAGTACTTTTTGAGTGACAGGTTATTATAAAAAGGCCTGACTGTAAGGTTTTTTGTTCTGTTAGCTCAACATCACCTTCTTAGCGACCAATGGGATTTGTCTCCCCAAATTTCTGGCCCTTGGAAGGTCCTGGTGTGCAATTATACAAACTGCAATTAACAGGTGCACAACTGCAGGAAAAAGCCAATGTGTGCATGGATCACTTGCCATCACTAACCAGGGGTAGCTGAAAGGTTTTCCTAAACCGCCCTGCTGTAAAAGAATTCCTCAGCCCCAAGATCTGACTCTATTATATAGAATTTGCTTACAAAGACAATGTCTTGGTCCTGGATAGTGGAGAGAGCTGTTCATCCAGGCTCTGGAATTCACTCTTCCCTGCACAGCTGTCTTCCCAGCTCTCCTGTGGTCCCAGGGTTTGAACAGCACTTACGCCTTCCCTAAATCCATTGTGTACAGCAGCCTGGAAAACAAGGCCCTTCGGGTTCATGCTATATAATATCAGCAAAAATAAACCTGTTGCGCTGAAAAGAACTTTGTTTATAATAGTAATACATATGAGTCATTTGGTTGCAAACTGCACCTGAGAGATTAACTGAGAGCAGGAGGATTCCAGTTCCCCTTCAGAACAGAGAGCTACACCGAAAAGGCTGCCAGGGAAAGCCAGACCAGGAATCATCTCTGATTTTTGTCCTTTATACCTTATAGACTGCAAAGTATCCCAACATCACTCACCTCTGCTAGGCCAAAATCAGGTGGTGCTTTCTGTATGCCAGGGGAGCTGCTGAGACCTAAGAAAGACACCGAAATGCCACAGATAACTTACAGAAAACAGGGGCTTCCCACAGGTTCTTCCTTTGCTGTCTAACACCACTAAAGACACTGCATCTCTGAAAACTCACATCTGGAAGGCTCTACTTTCTCTTGGGACTGACAGTGAAGCCAAAGTTCTCCTCTCTTTATTAAACACCTCGAACGCCAGTAAAACAAGGGTGACACTGAACTGCACCTACAGACCTAAGGACTGTAACTCCTCCTCGAGCAGGCAGGTGGAGGTTGTGCTGCCGTGGTGGGAGGCCCAGGGTGTGTCTGCAAAGGGGTCCGGGGGAGTCTGGGCCATGGCCTCCAGCTCGGAGAAGTCGATCAGCGTGTAGCTCTTCATGCGCCGTGGGGCTGCTCGGCACGCTTGGGGAACAGAGACAGGGTTAGCGAGGAACCTCCAGAAAGCAATGGCACATCCACGGGTCCAGGTGTGCCTGAAAGGTGCAGAACTTCAGGAGTGTTCTCTGTCAACTACACACAAGAGAAAATGATGGTTGCATAATGTTTTTCCTGTGCTATAGCACCTTCTCCACATTTATTCTCTGAGAAGCCCTTCCCTCCCAAACCCCGCTCCCCCCGGCACGCAGGGCAGAGCTGCTGTGGGACGCTGCGGGTGCTTCTCACCTGGGGCGCGGGCAGAGCTGGCAGCTGAACCTGCTCCGTCCCCGTTCTCCTGGCTGGCCACAACCTCCCTGTACTGCCCCAGCGCCCGTGACAGCTTGTCACTGGCCTGCAGGATCTCAGCTGGGAAACCAGAGAAGATAGAAAATACTCATGTTCCAACGGTCAGGTCAGCCCCGCGGCACCCCCCAAACTGCTCGTGAGGAAGGGACAGCGCAGCTCAGGAGCAAAGGCCAGCAGAGCAGGCTGCCCTCAGCTCCTCACTCGCCTTTCATTCCACTCTGCACACACAGCTGCTGATTGCAGGCCTCTCTCATTTATCAAGATCACTTTGAAATCTCACCCCATCTCTAAAGTATTCCTAATTCCTGCCGTCTCTCCTGCACTTTCTTGTTCTCTGCAAGCTTTCCCTGTGCACTTGAGTCTATAATCCAGCACTCCCCAGCTGAAGAGCCATGGCACCCATGAGTATGAAAGGAAGGTGTGAGGTGCAGCTGAGCTCTCGGGGTTGCTGTTTAAGATGTCTGTTCAGGAACTATTGCTTCAGTCAGGTTTTCAAGGCATATGGACAGGAATGAAATGCCAATTGGGGAATGCAAAGATTCAGCTCTTACCAAATTAACTCTACCCTAGCTGAAACCAGTACACCTTCCTTGGTATTACACTTAAAAATTCAAAATATATTCCTCTTTCTGTGTTTATGAACAGGGAGAACATCAATCTCTGGAGAGAAAACGCCTCAAAAGCCTTCAGTTCTCTGAACATCACAACTCAAAAAAACTCAGGAAACCACCTCAGTTGGAAGAAATGGATTCACTGTTTAACTTTGGGCTCCAAAAAAACCTTCTTTTTAAGAGAAAATTAACAGCTTCCTCAGAGATGAACAGGAGGAGAACCAATGCCACTTCCCTTGGGCATGGTCTCATGGTGAGAGTGGACAGCTCTGCCCACAGAGCACCAAGTGCCCAAGCACTCGCTCCCAGGGAAGGGCCCAGCCCTGCAGAGCTGAAAAGAGCCACGAGGACAGTGTTGGCTCTTACCTAGAGCCTCCTCGTCAGCCACCGCCTCGCTGGCCAGGCGGAAGAGCAGCAGCCTGAGCTTCTCACTGCGCTGGAACAGAGCCTGGGGAGGAAATGTTTCACTGCTCAGGCCATCCCAGGCACACGCACGCTTCTGCCTGTGCAATCACCTGCAAGTGGTGTTCCCTCTAGAACAGGGAGGAAAAAGAGCACTTATGCAGGAGAAAGAGCATCTACCTGTAGGGTCTCCTGGTCAGCTGGGGATAATTCATGTCTTCTGTAGTTCTTCAGTAACTCATCCATACGTTTGACATTCTCAGAAATCTCACTAATGGTGTTCACTCTTTGGGACACCTGAGCTGACTTTTCTTGCTCCTGTGATGAAAAACAAAATGAAGGTAGATGATGACTTGGCTGACACAGCCAGTGCACGTGCTTGGCTGGAGCACTCTGGGTCACACCTGGGGAGTTGCTTCCTATTAATATTTTCTTGCAGGTAGAGAAGGGACAAAGCAGCACAGGTGAGAACATGCCCCCAGCTGCCCCATCAGGGCACCCTGGCCGTGCGCTGTGGAATATGGAATTCATCTCACCACAGGCACGAGCATGACTTCAAAATTTGAGCTGGGAGTGAGTTGGTGGCTTCTGCCACACAGAACAACACACTCAAAACAACCACAGGGCTTTGTTAAACCACATCTCCTACGTAAGCAGAGAAGTGGGATGCTCCTTCAGACAGAACATGCAAACAGGCCAGATGTGCACACACACTGCATGCAGGAAAGAGGCAGTTTTGTGCAGAAGTGACTTTTTTCCACCTGGGAACCGAGTTTATTTTCGGAAATTTCCTACCACGACTGCAGTACTACTGCCAAGGTCCCACTGACATGGAAGCATCCTGCTGTATGCACATCCACATATTCCCTCTTCCTGGCAATGGCATATTTTAGGGAAACAAAACAAAATGATCCCATGCTGTAAATTCAGAATAATTTGGAAAGACTGAACATGGGCCCTCCTCTGGGGATGCAATGCACAGGGTCTCCTGTCAATAGCCAAATGGCCAAGCTCCCTCCCACTCTCCCTGGCTGCAAAGAGGCTTCTCCCCAGGAGTTCCCACCTCTTTAACCACGCTCTGGATCAGGCGGTTGGCTGCCTGCAGGTCCTCAGGGTGGCTGCTCTTCAGGAGCCTGGCCAGGAGCTGTCAGGGCAGAGATGGGACAGCAGTGAGAGCAGCCTCTGGGCACTGTGCTGCAGGCACACATCACACACCAGAGACATCTGCTGCAGAACGGTCCCATAATCCTGGAAATATGTCAGCTCCTGTCCCATAATCTAATCCATTTTACATGGCTGCCTGCATACACTGGATGTTCAGGATTAGGAACCCTGGCTCTGCAGAACTTCTGTAAGACTTGAAGAAGCCCCCTCTTGGGAAGGTTTCATGGAAACTGATGTTTTTCTGTTAAAAAGTTTCACTTTTTACTATGCAAATATTTCTGATGAAGCCTCACAGAGTTCTCCAAGTGTTGCACTGCAGGAAGGACCAGCATTATTCTGAGACAGTCCGTCTGAAACAGCAGAAGCTCCCAAAATATTACTGAGCCTCTATTCTCATCAGTACTGAACAGAGGGTGGGGCATGAAGAGTCTACCTTGAATTTACCTTGGATTTCTCTTCATCTGTGTCAAAAATAGAATTCTGAGGTCTTGGAGAAGGGGGAGGTAAAATTTTGTCTTCTGGCAGTTTGGGATCTTCTTTTACAATCCCTGGAAGAGGTAACAGTAGTGTTGAGTGATGCCCAAGCTGCTGAAACCTCGATATTCAACAGTGCATGAGGTTTTGCACATATTTACAGATTAAAATACCACTGAGGACTGCTAAATATAATGGAATGGATGAAAAATCCATCCCAGGATCCCTCTGAGCTCATCTCTCATAACTCTAGGAGAGTATTCCAGGGCAAAGATCACTTCTGAGTTGTCCTGTACTTTTTCCCTGCACAGAGTGTAAACAGAGGCCTCCAGACAGGTCTGAGCTGTGGCTCAGGAAGGCTGTTCTTTGGAAAATCCCTTTAAACTGTTCCATGCATCCTTGAGAACCCAACCAGCCTGGGAAGCATGGCCTTTGTCCCTTTTCCTTACACACAGCATGTTATGAAAAAGCTGAGTCACAAGCTGAGGGGGCAGATATCTGTGGGGGAAACCACAGGCTTGGGAGGCTAAAAAGGAAACTGAAATAACAGAACTGAACCTTGTTTCTTCAGCATCTGATAAGCATCCTGGATTTTGACTTCCTGAGGAAACCAGACAGTCCAACTGAATATCACTTCTGTGACCCTCGACTTGACTTTTTCTGAAGACCAAATTCCATAGTACTGAAAACAAGACAATCAAGAAAGACAAAAAAGCTCAAACCCAAAGAACTGGTGCCAGATCTGGCACAGGGATCCAGCCCCAAGGAGTTTACATACAGACACCAAGGATAAAATGGATTCCTGTGAGTTTATTCACAGTGCTGTCAACTGTGTATCTTGGGGTTAGGAAACACAAGAAACGCTATGGAGTGTATGACAATCACACACATGTTCTATAACAATCAAAATTAAACCCCTTCGGACTTCTCTGATCAGTTATTGAATCCAAAACCCAAAGTAGGGTGTTCTATTTTAGTGAAAATAGTTCTGTACTTGACTTCAAACACTCCCCTAACTGCTGCAATGCAATCACACCACTGGCCTCAGCCAGCCCCAGACACAGGAAAACTGAGCAAAACCAGAAACGAAAGTTATTGTCTCTTATCAGCATCTGCATGTTTTCTCTAATTTCTCTCATTATTTCCTATGAGCACTCCTTTTATTATAAAAACACAAACCTCCCCAAGACCAGGCATTTCAAACTCACTAAATGATACCTGTCCTCTCAGAGCAGTAAACAGAATTGTCTTCAGTGATGTATGCTTTAAATTCTGTGGTCTCACCGAAATCCTGTCACCAAGCCTGAGACTGAGACAAGGAGTTTTGTTCTTCAGTTGAGCATTTCCTTGAAATCAGCTGTTTGCAGCTCTGCCCTTGGGCTGATCAACGGAAAATGAAACGTGTGCCAGCAGTAAATGTGTGCAGGATCCGCCAGAAAGGGAAACTGATGGGTGTGATGCCGAGGGGGTGTTTCAGGCAGGCCCAGGATCCCACTGCCTCTGATAAAGCAGAGCTGCATTTCTTATCCTGAAACGCCCTGTAACCACCACCACCTACCTTTGGGGAAAGCACTTTAATCAGCTCATTCAGAAACCTGAATTTTGCCATTTCACTGTGAAATCTGTCACCACAGTTGTTCACACAGGTCTCCAGCACCTGCAGAAAACGTTACCAACAGGAACTGAGCACACAAGGCTTGGGGAGCTTTTAAAAACTTTGTCATTATAATACAAAACCTAAGAATTTTCTGGCACTGTATTCACCAATACAAGATACTGAGAAAGTCATGCAGCAAGAACATGTTTTATTCCTTCATCCAACCTTCCTAAGCAGCACATTTAAGACCACCTGCTCTGTTTCACCCATGACAAACAACTTCTGAGCTGCTGCCTCTGTGGGGGGACACAGCTCACATGGCCAGAGCTGCAGACCAACGGAACACCCTGGCAGAGCAACGTGGCGAGGAACAGAAGCAGTTACTCCCTCCACTGTGCCCTGGTTTCTGTATTCCCTGTGCAAGGGAAAGTTAAAAGGGAGAGGCATCCAAGAGAAAGAGAAAGACATCGACATCTAAGAGAAAAGGAAGAGAGGTATCCTGTCTGCTCTGCTGTTCTACCTGCCAGACTTTCCAAGTGACTGCTTTGTGTGCGGATGGAAGCACTTACTGTGAGAGCGTGGAGAGCTTCCCCCTCCTGGGGGGACTGGATTTTGTGTGCCAGCAGCCTCAGCGCAAACAACGGGCTGGGGAAGAGCAAAGAAAGTCACACCAGGCACAAAGTTCCCAGGAAAAACAAATGCTGCTGGTTTTGGTCTGCAGAGAAGAGCACCTGCTGGATCCACAACAGGACAGATACCCTGTCTCGGGCACGGTGCTGGCCGGGGACACGTGCACACGCACAGGGCGTGAACTGGTGACCCCAGCGCTGCCGTCCAGCCGTGCCCTGGTGCTGTCCTTTGGGAGGGAGCAGCAGGGACAGGCTGGGCCATGTCCCTGGGCAGGCACCACAAGAGCAGGCTCTCTGCAGCTGCAGGAGCTTCGATGACAGCAAGGGCACCTGTGCCAGCTTCTGGGCACGAGCTGGGTGCCAGACTATGAGCTCAGAACTCAGTCTCCTCTAAGCACAGAGATGATCGCTAAGGTTTGACAGGTCATTTGCTTAATTAGTCCCTGCTACTTCCCACAGAGCCCAGACTGTCAGCTGGAAGGTGAGGAAATCTCAGCAGACATCCTCCACCCATCTGGAAGGAAAAGCTGAGCTTGAGCTCCCTTGGGGCTTCCCTGCAGAACCCCACAGCAGGAATCCTTGGCCAGACTCCTGAGGGGCTGCTGAGGGCATGGCCAGCAGGACCTGCTGCCCGGTGGGCTCCAGCAGTCAATGTCCGAGCCCATTCCCAGACATCACCCTCCATCACACTGGCATACACCTATTTCCACCTCATTTCTGCTCCCGGGAGCAGCAGAGCCCAGCGAGCCCCCTCAGCTCCCTCTCCAGCTCCCCACACCGCGGCCCCAGGCCCCGTTCCCGCAGAGCCACGAGGGAAGCTCAGAGCCAGACACAGTCTGGGCGAACACGAAGAGCTCTGCGTCTGCCTTACCCCTCCGTGTCAGCGTTCACCTGGTCGCAGAACCGCTGGATGCATTCCCAGCTCTCCTCGGAGATACTCGGGTCAGTGGCCTTATCTTACAGAGGGAGAAAAACAAGAGAGGAAGAAGGAAAGGCCGGCCTCAGCACGAGCGAGTGCTCAGGGCAGGAAGCAGCTCAGACCTCACTGGTGCTGCTGCTCCAGAGCTTTTCGTAGCAGAAAGGGGAGATCCAGGACGAGCAGGAAACAGCTGTTACTAAAATCTGCCTAAAAATATAGTCCCAAGCACACACTTCAAGTCAAGCACAACCTGACAACAGCAGATGTTGCTTTAAGCACAAGAAGCTTAAAAAACATTTACAGGCGGCTCTCCCAGGACCACAGTGCAAAACTTGTGCTGGAACACAGGCAGTTTACACTTCTGCACAGCTAAATTAAAGAAAAATAAGTCTTTTTTGGCTTTATCCACTCCCCAGTCTGTCACTCAGCCAGCTTTAGGGGCTGAGGACGGGCAGGACAGATGAGGAAAAGAACAGTGCAGCAAGACAGCACCCACATCACCCTGAAGGGGTTCCGTGAGGGCAGTGGGCCCTTCCCCACGGAGATGAAGCTGCTCCAGTGCCCACCCAGTTTGGAAGAGGCACCGGAGCCAGCAGCCGAGCCAGCCCCGAGCCCCCGGCCCCAGCCCCACTCACTGAGCCACCGCTCCAGCTCCCCGGTGCCAGCCATGGGCTCCCGTCCCCTCCGCCCAGGCAGGAAGCAGATCCAGCGGCCCCCGCGCCCCGCACGCCCCCGTGGGCAGCCCACGTGAGATTTCGTGGCGTGGACGTGTTCACGGGGGGCGTGGGCTCAGCACGACACCCCACCAACGCCCCCAGAGCTCCTCCCCTCACTGGCATGCAGAGCATTGGTGAGAATGGAATCAAAATCACCACATTAATTTAATAATTAAAAGGGCATCAGACAAAAGAGGAAAACACACCCCAATCTCCTGATCAGGGATATTTTTAGCAGAACCACGTGCATGACACAGTACACAGGCAGGAGGCCCCCTCTCCGAGCAGCTCGCTCAGCCTGGTAGGACACCAAGACAGCTAAAAGGGCAACAGCTATAATATGTATCTCTTTATATATATATATGTAAAAATACCCCCCACGGTATTTATTGGAGAACTGTGTTGCGTAGCTGTAGGGCCCCTGACTGTGAGGCCCTCTCCACAAAGAATCTGATCTGTTGCTATCAGAGGTTCAGTTATTTTCTGTCCACATGGTCTCAATTTAAACGCTGATACACGTCTTCTTCTCCCACCCTGCAAACCAGGCTCCTTGCACGAGGCGACAGCAGGACGGAGTTGAATCTGGACTTGGTTCCTCTCCCAAACGAAGTGGTTTGTGCTTAGTGCAGGTTCACACAGACATGGGAACAGCACAGACACCTGCCTGCCCTGCAGCCCAGCTCGTCTGATCAGAGATGATCACGCAGGTGCCGCCCGCACCGTCCGAGCGCGCGGCCCAGCAGCGTCACCAATGTTCCGTGTCAGCTGGACAGTGCTCTGCGTATGCGGCCACACACCTCCTGGGCTCCCAGAGTCACCATCATCTCTGCAACGCTCGGGCCGTGCTGCAAACACAGAGGGAGTCACTGAGCACGCGGGAACGGACACTTCCCGGCATGTGTTTGTGCATCATGGTGACTGAATCGACGGAGCACTTCGCTCTCGGATCGCTGCCAGACTGGGGGGGTCATTAGCAGCTCAAACAAAGGCTTGGGGTTTCTCCTACTGAAGGCAAATGCCAGCCCTGGTCAGAGGGACCTGAAGGATTAGCACCAGAGCTGAGCCAGGATGAGGCTTTGGAGAACTTTTGTAAAACTTGGGTTTAAGCTCTGCGAAAGCAGATTGCACATAATCTCAGAATTGTTCTTTTTACCTGCTGCCCGCTGAGCACCAAGCGGAGGAGCTGCATCATGCTGCTGTACTTGGTCTCCCTGGTTTGCTTCTGGAGACTTCTCAGGTCTTTGTTCAACTCCTCCACAGTCAAGGCAGCTGCCTGCCTTGTCATGAGCCTTTAGGAAAGAAGGTGTCCTTACAGTCTGGGGACATGAAAACCACAGGATTCCTACCTCTCACCCCTGCCCTGTGCCAGGGCGCTCCCTCTGCTCACCAGAAGCAGAGCTCATTCAAAGGAGCAAGTTTAAACCACAAAATTATGCCCCAGACCTGGAAAACCACAGGAAAAACAGTAATTCTGATTGTTTAAGAATACAATTTTCAGAGATGAGGAGCCATTGCTGCCACTACTCCGCTCAGACAGCAGCACACTTACCCTAAGACTAGTTTTCCTATTTCATCTACTTCTGCAGAAATTGTCTGTAGCTGCTGCCGGGACACCGAGGGCCTGACCCACAGGTAAGAGTAATCACTCGACACCAGATTCTTCAGGAGGCTTATGTGACCCTAGGGAAAGAAAGCAAAGCTGGCAGGGCAGAGGGCTGTGCTGTGGAGGAAGCAATTCAGCTTGGGCTTCACACCCTCACAGCAGTGCCTCGTACCTCGTGCTGCTTGGAGGGAATGACTCTGGCAGCGAGGCAGCTGGGTTTTCCACTCCCAGAGCCCCCTGAGTGAGCGGGGACACAGAGGCAGCTCAGACAGCATCGGCTGTCCCAGAGGTGCTGAGCCACATGTGGCTGACTCCCAGCTGGCTGGGGAAGTGGCACGCAGTGAGAAGCCACCCGAGTCACCATCCTGTTGCCATGGGCAGCCTTCACACTGGGACAGCTGGGTCCCTTCCTGCCCCTACGAAGAGGGCTTTATCCTCCACAAGCAATCTCCCATACTCCAGCAGCATCCCAGGAGCAGACTGGGAACAGCTGGGGTCACCTTCCCCCACCAGCACTCAGCCCCTTCACCAAGCCCCGGGCTCCCAACACACAAATCCCACTGGTTTCACCAGGAGCTTCATCCCTCTTGGCAGAGGCTGCTTGGACTTTGCTTCCAAGGCCCAGGGCAGCAGCGAAGCAGAAGCACCCTACGCTGCCCTGTCAGGAAAGGGGAGAGGTGAGTGGGAGAGGCCAGGAGAGGCCTCTGCTGGCACATAGGACCTGCACGCTGTCACGAGGGACACAGGGACAGGACATTCCTGCCCCAAGCCAGCCACTCCCTAAGCTACAGGAGAAGGGCACTTTGGAGGTTGTCAGCTCGTCTAGACAAAGATACAGCTGATCTTATCCCGAACTACCCCCCATTCTGTTCTGAGTGGGAAGCAGAAGGGTCTTTCAAAAACATCCTACAATTCCATGATCACTTCCATGGCAGGGACACATTGTCCCTCTGCTGAGGGAGCTTCATGCCGGCTCAGCAATGTATGGATGAGTTTAAGACTTTGCAAAGACCACCCGGACATTCACCAGCCCATTCCCAGAGCTCAGCTGCCAGTATCAGGGGATTTTGGCAGCTGGCTGGCACGCAGCCACCGGAGCTGGCCGTGACAGCTGTGTGCAGGCTGTGCCAGCGCAGAGCTCAGATCGCAGCCCAGGGCTCAGCTGAGTCTTCATCCAGGAATCCCCGCAGCACCTCGGCTCACAGAATGGTGGCACAGTGCTCTGCCACTACTCGTACTTTTCTCAGCAGGAGGACTCGCTCCACATATTCATTTTCCAGAACATCGGGATCCATTTGCTGATCCCCATAGACGAGCTCCACCAGCCCCTGCAGCTCCCTAACGAGCCTCTGGCGCAGCCCTTGGTTCTCAATGTGACGGGTGAGGTGAACCCTGTAACAGAGAAAAGACCTGCTTTGGGATTGCTCTGGGTTACATCGGACCACCCCAAACACATTTCACAGAAATGACAGAATATTCTGAGCTGGAAGAGACCAACAAGGATCATCAGGTCCAGCTCTTCAGTGAACGGCCCATCTGGGGACTGAACCCTCGACCTTGGCATGGTTAGCACCATGCTCTGACCAACGGAGCTAGAACTGTGGAACTGTTAGAAAAGCAACACTAAACCACAGTCAGACACTACAAAGAAGCATTTAGCTCTGGTGCCCCACAGTGAACTGATGATGAGGCCACTCTCAGCAGCACAATGTCCCAGCAGCACACGTGTACTTGCAGAAGAACCTTCTGGAAGCATTAACTCTTTTTAGATGTTATTTCCTTATGTTATAAACTTAAGACTTTAGATGCTCCCAGCTACACCCACCCTCTGCCTAGACTTTCAGTGCTGCCAACCCCAGTGTCCAAGCACACGATGGGAGAGGAGGCAGGAACAGTGTGAGCAGAAACTTATGCTTCCTCTTAGCACAGCCCAACAGCTGCTGCGCCTGGACCACGCTTGGTCCAACAAACAAAACCTCCAGCCAAAGCCAAGTGCTAGGAATAAATTCTCACTGACATGGTGCTTACTACATTTTAAAGCTACCACTAATTTTTTACCTGTTGAATTCTGGGAGAGCTTCAAGGTCCAGGAGAGCAGAATGGGTTGTAATTCTGCCTACTTCAAACTGGGAGATCAGCTCCTCCAAAGTCCTCCCCATCTGCTTCTCTGCAACACAACCCAGAGGGAATCACAGGGGTCTGTGCTCCCGCACAGAACAACCATCACTCTCCTCACTGCAGGCCTCGGGCACAGGGCCGGCAGCACACTGAGGAAAGGTGACACAGGACAGCCACCCGTGCAGTGCCAGCAGCAGCAGGGACGTCCCCCGGCAGGCAGGAGGGAACTGGCAGCAGGCACGCACAGGATGCTGCCCTCTCCCCAGGAGCCCGCTCTGGCCGAGGCACTGGGAACCGGAACATTCCACTGGCTCCATCACCTTCCTCAGCAGAACGCCTCCGCCTCAGTTAGCCAAAGAGAAATAACACTCAGCCAGGATGCTTCACTGCCCAAGGAAGATTTCATTCCCAGGCAGAGTTCTCAGAACACAATTTGTGATCCCCACATAGCAAGAACCACAAAAGGAGACACTGACTCAACTCCTCGTGGTCCGTCAGGTTAAAGGAGAAGTGGCACAGGTGTCAGACAACACTGCAATTATTAAGCACAGAATGCAAGTTTTCCCAAGACTTCACAGACAGTTTCTCAGCCTTGAAGTGAGAGTTTTCCCAAGGGGGAATTCATTAAGCACCTGACTCAATTTTAATGGCTGCACAGTAGCAGAAAGATTTCCACCATTCCAGCTCCTTTCACAGGAGCTCTGCAGTAGCCCTGGTGGCACCTCAGTGACTGACTGGCTACCTGGCATCCATTTCCTGACCCCTTCAAACACTGACAAAGTTCTCAGCTATTAAAATAAACCCAGCCCATAACACAAAGTCAGCATGAAGTGACCTGGCAGGCAGGAGCCTGTGGTGTTACCTGTGAACCCCGAGCCGCAGTTGGTGACAATGTCCAGCAGTGCCTCTGGCAGGAAGCCGTCCCGAGCAAAGCGCTCGAGGAAGATGTCCCCCTGCCTCTTGGACAGCTTCCCTCCGTCCTTGTTCAGCAGCAGTGGGAGGTGGCCAAACTGAGGGGGCTCCCAGCCAAAGGCTTTGTAGAGAAGCAGGTGCTTGGAAGTTGAAGCCAGCCACTCGGTCCCACGCAGGACGTGGGTGATGCCCATGTAGTGGTCATCTACCACATTCGCCAGGTGGTATGTGGGGAAGCCATCCCCCTTGAGAATCACGGGGTCGCCTTCCACCCCAGCCACCTCATGCTTGTTCCAGCCATAGACCAGGTCCTGGAAGGGTTCCACCCCCTTCTCCAGCCGGAAGCGGATGACACAGTCAAGGCCCTGTGACAGCTTCTGGGCCACTTCCGTGGGCGTCAGGTGCCGACACCGGTTGTCGTATCTTTGGGAGATGAGAAAGAAGGCTTCCGCTCAACACAGGCCAACACCATCAGCCATTTTTACATTCCCAAAACTCTAAGCAGGTGCCTGAATTTTAGCTGCGACCTGCCCACTACGCTTCCAGCCAAACAGCTCATCTCTGGAGGCTGACGGAGAGCTCCTCTCTCTACGGGCAGCGAGGCACAATCCCGTCGCTGCGTGCCTTTCTGCAAGCGCAGCCCCGAGGGAGCTGCGGGGGCACCGGGACAGGGACTCGTACCGCGGGGTCTGCTGGCTGCGCAGAGCCTCCCTGCGCAGCAGCTCCAGGCGCTGCGGGCTGCAGAAGCAGCGGTAGGCAGCCCCGCTGTCCAGCAGCGCCGCGCCGGCTCGGCGGTACAGCTCCAGCCTCTGCGACTGCACGTAGGGCCCGGCGGGGCCGCCGCGGCCGGGGCTCTCGTCCGGGGGAATACCTGGGACATGGACACGGCAACTCGTGAGCAGATGGGCTGCCAAAACAGCCCAGACGCAGGCGGAGTCAAACCCGCCCTCAAGCCGAGCACCGTTAAGCTCTAAAAGAAAGATGAGGTTTCAGTAGGTGAAAAGTGAAAGATGGTTCTAAATACCTGCCCAGTCCAACATATCTTCTATTCCTTCTGCAGCTCCGGGCACCACCCGATTCTGATCTGTATCCTCCACTCTTAAAATAAAGGTCCCTTGGTGTTTTTTGGCAAAGATGTAATTGTACAAAGCAGTCCTAAGGCCACCTAAGTGCAGAAAACCTGTAATCGTGGGGAAATCAGAGGAGGCGGTCACAAAGAAGATCCAGGGAAGAGCTCTAAATATGAGCTGGAAGGGCGATGGATGCTGCCTGCAATAGCAGCGTCACCGGGGCGGGAGCTGCGCCGCACAAACACAGCTCCGGGGGCACTGGCCATGAAAATAACTTATGGATGACTACCTCCAGGAACAGAGTCCCTGAAGTGACCTGGAAATCCCTTATAAGCTGGCACATACCAGGAACAGCACTGCCACGGTACACCAACAGTGACCCCGCACGACCGGGAGAGCGCCGGGACGCGCTGGAAGGGCGAGCCCGGGAACTCCGCAGGCGCACGGAACCCCTGGCTCTCCGGGGAGCGGGGAGCCACCCTTCCCACACGCGCCCTCCGAGAGTCCCTATGGATGTTTTCCAGCCCAAAGCCCCGCCCCTGCCGCAGCGGAGCCCCGGGGGGTGGGCAGGGGCGGGGCTGCCGAGGGGCTGGTTACCTGTGGGGCTGGGCCCGAACCGGACCCGCGGCCCCCGCTGGAGACCAGGGCCCGATCCCGATCCCGATCCCGATCTCGATCCCGATCCCGATCCCGATCCCGATCCCGATCCCGATCCCGATCCCGCCGCGCAGCGCAGCGCGCGCAAAGCTCGCGCCATCCCGCCACGCGCCCACGTGGCCGCGACGCCGTTTCCGCCCCGCCGCGGCAGCCAATCCCCGCGCGCGCCCCGGCCGGGGGCGGGG